>JANHFP010006002.1:9991-23943 GCA_032468135.1 Calamaria suluensis | reverse complement strand
GGACGCTCTCCAGGACAAAGACAGGAAATGCAGCCAGGTCATCAATAAAGAAGCAGGAAGTCAAGAAAAAGCCATTTTCACCTCCTCAAGGTTCAGGCAGGGCACGAAGGCGCAGTTTTTTGTCCATCAACCTTTTCATCATTTAAAACTCACAGTCAACCAACAACATTAGGCATCCAGATCTCCAACCTCAAAGGCAAATGCCAGCAAAAAGAAAAAAAATTGCAAATCCAAGAGCGGTCAGGGATGCGGGGGGAGGCAACCCCCACCCCTCCCTCCGCGTTCTCTTCAATTAAGCACAAGTGTTTTTAGTCCATTTTGGAGCAAATCCGCTCCAGTCTTGCCCCCAGAAAGAAAGTTCTTCTCACCTCTCGCCTGCTCCTCGGCTAATTCCTGAGTTCCTTGGCTCGCTGCTATAGCGCCATGAGATTCGTCAGGCGCCACCGCGACCTCCAGAGCCTGGGGCGAACTGGGAATACGCCCCCCGCGAGCAACCTCGCCTTGGGGGGCATCCAGAAGCCGCCCATTCGGCAGGAGGGCTGTAAAAGCCCTCCTTTGCCCCGGTGGGGGCCCCCCAGAGCGTCGGGTCGGCGCAGCGAAGTTTCGCTGCGACCGAGCACGGCGGGACCGGAAACGGAAGTCCTCATTAGTGCTGTATTCTGTTATGCCACATGAAATAAAATAAAATAAAACGAATCTGGCCATTGATATTTAACCTCATTCAAAATATAAAATGTATCATAAATATGTTTCTATTGATTTCAAGATCTAATTCAGTCACTTCATTCTTCACAGTTTCTTAACAAAATAATTATTTTCTTTTTGGCTAAACCTAAATGGGAACGGAACAGCTTTGCTTTTGTTATCTGTTAGGATTTACAGCTTCACTGAGCAATTGGAATACTGCTTTTTTCCTGTTATTTTGAACTTGTTTTAAGAAGTTCTTTCTGTTCTTTCCATACTTGAGTTTTAGTTTTCCTGAAGCCTTCTTCTTAATTTCAGGCTACATGTATCTGCTATCCCTTGATGACTTGGGTTCTCTTACCATTTCCATCTTATATACATCTCTTCCTCCCCTCCCCCCCATATATTTTTTTACTAAACTTTTTTGGAACTAAAGAAACATGTTTATAATGGCCCCTTAGATAATCATTGTAGGAATCCAAATTAAAGTATCATAGACAGATTACTGACTAGACTATGCTTGGACACATTCTGAAGAAATCTACTACTTTTTTGGCTGATTGATTTGATTGTTCAACAACTCTTATTGTTAGAATTTCCCCCGATATTCTGTCAGAACACCCTTTCCTATAACTGCGCTCTGTTACAAAATAGGGGAGATCTTGAATGTGAAACCTTTGTAGGCATTTGAAGATTGCTATCGTAAGATTCTCAGTTGTCATTTCACAAGGCTAAACGTACCAAACTCTAAAATACCTTGTTGCCAGCAACATAAGTCATGCATTTCTGAGACAGAAGAGTTGATTTTCCAAGAGATGTTGAGATAAAGTCTCCCATGACTGGCTAGATTGGAAAATCTGCAATTCTGACTTTAAAAGCACTTCCTACATTTTATCCTTTGTTGGACACTTCATAGCAGATGCTAGCAACATTATTGCCTTTATGTCTCTATTTATTTTAAACAAGTCAAACTTTATAGCAGTCCAATCCATTTGGTTGGATTTGGGAGCCGGAATGCATAATTTTAACCTATGGTGCTACTCTTTCTCCCTTTCTATTTTTACTAGGTTTTAAAAATAAATTGTATCCTTCCTCTGTTATATTCCAATCATGGGATTCACCCCCCTAGGTATGTTTCTGTTTTACTATTGTATCACTTACTTTCATACTTTATTATATTGTTTATTTCCCATATTCTTAGAAAGAAGGCACAGAAAGCAAAAGCCATGAACTTTAAGACACATTATTCCCTCTCATTTTTCACTGTTTTAATAAGGCCTCATTATAGAAACAGTCCGATTTCATTCTAGGTACTTAATGCTTTATCTTCACAGCATTTGTCTCCACTAACCACAGGAGTTAGTTTAAGCCCCTTAATCAGACTTGCCATCTTTTGGCTAACACATTTTTTTTTATCAATCCTTCTCAGATGCAGCACATTTTGTGCCATAGGTGGAAGATATATTGGGAAGAAGAGTTTCCCAGGGCAGAAATGCTAAGAATATCAGTGATGAACTGCCTCCTAGCATTTTTCATTTTAAAAAAAATCATAAAGCTGGATTTCCTTTTAAGTGGCAGGAAAGTCTGTGAGGAAAAGATGTCTAGTTTTAAACTTAAATGAATATAAGAACCTGAAACTTCATACTCTCACACAGCAAACAATGATGTGTTTATTCTCTTAGGTTTTGAAGGTCACCCTCAGACCTGGGAGTAAAGCCAAGTTTTCAGGTTGGGAGTTATACAAATTTCTGAGAAGATGGTGTTTCAGAGGTCTGGCATTGCCACCTAGAAGTCATACTTCTGTGGTCCTAACTAGATGATATTGTTTAACTGAGAGAACTCAAAAGTGCCCTCTCCCTCCCCACAATGGGCAGAAATCACTGCAGACTGGTGGCCCTCAAATAACTAGGCCCTATGTTATTAAACTGCTGCCAAACTAGCAGTTTCGAAAGCGCCTAAAATGCAAGTAGAAAAAATAGGGACCGTGGGAAGGTAACAGTGTTCCATGCGCCTTTGGCATTTAGTCATGCCGGCCACATGACCACGGAGGCGTCTTTGGACAGCGCTGGCTCTTTAGCTTTGAAACGGAGATGAGCACCGCCCCCTAGAGTTGGAAACAACAAGCACATTTGTGCGAGGGAAACCTTTACCTTCACCTATGTCATTAAAAGCTTTATGGGCAACAATCTGGATTTTGAATTGTACCCAGAAACCAACCAGAAGTCTCTCAAGGTGCACATAGCATCAGATAGGTAACTGCTTCTCCAACCAAGGCCAAAGATTAAAAATCCTGACATCTATGGAGTTTGAACAGCTATGCCAATTTGTTCTTGGCAGGATAGAGCCTTAGTATGTTCCTCCCCATCCAGACCTGAACAGCCTCAGGACAGCATCACTTGAATGGCTTGGATCTAAGATATACAATCTGGTATCATCTGCATATTGATGATACTATGCCCCAAATTAATGAATGACCTAAGTGGTTTCAGTTAGGTATTAAACAGGAGAGGTGAAAGGGTTGAGGCCTGAGGCATCCCACAAGTGGGGGTCAATGGAAATAACTTCAATACTCAACCAACCTCACAGAAGTCTTCTCGTGGGAAAAATAGGAGGCAAGGGTATTAATGTATGTTTGCTGTTTTCAGTTCGCAATATACAGCAGGGTTCTCCAACCCCCAGGCCATGGCCCAAAACTGGGCTGTAGCCCATTCAGAACCAGACCACACAAACGGTGAGCTCTCTCAGTGCAGCTCCATTTGTGCAAGTGACAGGTGCTCATATGCGTGGTTGCCTCTCACATGGAACCATTTCCTCTCCCACACTCCATCTGCCAGGCCTCCAAGATGGAACAGTTGGGGACCACTGTTATACAGATACACACAAGCAAAGAAATACACAAATACATAAAATAGTACTATGATAGATGATAGGGAAAGCCACTAAGAGAATCTCATTTCAGCTCCACCAAGCTATCAATAAGGAGGACCAATGCTGTCCCAACAGTCCATACCCTGATCAGAAACCTGAATGAAATAACTTCATCTTTCTTCAATAGTGCTTTAGATGTTCCTTTTGACCTGGAATTCCTTAGAAAAGCAAGGTCCACAGGACAGGGCCACACAGGAATAAGGTGGTCTAAGACCTCCAAATCACACCAATTCTAGACTCACCCAAGGCCTCAGCTGAATGGAAGGAAGATTCCCCACTCTGGCTTTCCTCAATAGGCCATCTTTAAGGCAACTCTTTTGCATAGTTAACATCCTATCTAATTTTCAAAAGAGGCTATAATAATAATCTTGCTTGGGAAACTGTTTTATAGAGCAAAAAATATGGTATATATGCCAAATTAGTACTCTCAAATGCAGTAAGATCATGAATGAGAATGGATTTATTACAAAGTGATCTGACATCCACAAGCAACAGCTGAAGCTGTCACAATCTGCTTCTAGGAATTCATACCAAGAGCTATGTATGAGAATCTTTAACTTGTCATCTCCTAGTGCAGCTGGCCCCATCATAACTACCTCCTGGCTTTTAAAAAAGACTGGACAACCATTTGGCTGAAATGGTATAGTGTCTCCTGCTTGAGCAGGGGGTTGGACTAGAAGACCTCTGAGGTCCCTTCCAATGCTATTATTCTATGTTCTATACCCATCACGTTCTCCATGGTATTGCTGAATCTCCTTCCTCCTGATTCCCTCCTATTCCTCGGTCCCACATATGGGTTATTTCTAGATTTTGTCTGCTTCAGTATTTCTTAATCTATTTTACTTCACATATTATACAGGCCTATTAGCATTCACTGACAGTAGGTCAAGCCTCTACTCTACCTCCAAGACAACTACTGTATATTATAAGCAACATTTTTTTTCCTGTTAAATGGGACGCTCTGCAATATAATTACTCAGTATTCTTTTAGTGCTCTGCTTATGTTCAGGATCATATTCTCTATGAAGGTCTCTTGATTAATTCAAACTTCTGACAGGAAATGAAAAGATACAGTTAGAAAAAGGGGTTTATTTTAAGAGCCCAAATCCAAGAATTTCAATAGAAATATACATATATACAGCTTAAAGGCATTGTACTGTATTGTACAAAGGACAATGATTTGAATGAACACAAACGTAATATAATAAATCAGTACCTCAGGGTCACCCAAAACATTACTTTAAATATATATGAAACTGCTATGCCTTTTACTAAAAAAACCCCTCCACTATGTACCTCAATCCAATTATACTCTCTCAAAGAAAAAGAAATACCTGTAATGTTTGTTGCTAATTCAACATCAGTTTAGAGAGGAAGGCTTGGACTTGAAATGTGCTTTATGAATTAACAAATCATAACAAAGCTTCTGAGCTGGATTGGACACAGAGGTAGACAATGAATTAAAATGCCCATTGAATTTTCCCAACAATGACTACGAGTCCTACACATATATTTGGTAAAACCAAACACAGAAACAGAAATCATCTTGCTGTCATGCTTTTAAAACCACTGGAGTCTCATTTCACTGTTTTAGAGTTGTATGAATAACGCTCAAACACAAATAATTCTAAAAGCTGATTCACACCACTACAAAATGCACCAACATAAAGCATGTGACATGTAGGGAGGTGCATGTTTGTAAATATATAGGAAGAAGTGTTGTATTCCAAGGCACTAAGAATCTCTCTCAAAGGTACATACATGCAGAGAGAGGAAATGGAACATTTGTAATCTGTTTTACAATGAGAAACTCAAAGCATGCCCAGACTAAGTATATTTTCCAGACAACCAAAAAACTGCATTTTGACACGTAAACTGTCTAAAGCTTCTTCTTGTGTCTCTCTGTGCATGTCTGTGTGTGTGTGAGAGAGAGAGAGCTGTCAAAATAGGTATCCAAATAATCCACCAAATTGTTATATTACACTTATGCAAGATAAAATGCTAAAATCTGGTTCACACAACCCCTAAGATACACATACCAATTACAAAAGAATACCAGGTAGACTTTTTTGATTCTTCACTATGAGGAAGAAAGCTGAAATCAGGCACATTGTGATAGACAGATGACTATGAGAGCCTTGTTGAATCTGGCTATAGGGTTATGTTGTCTCATATTCTGGATCACAGAACAGAACGATTTGGGAAACTCAAATCTGGAGTGGAAGGAGATAGCCTCCAGTATATAAGACACATTATGATTCATGGAGAAAGCAAATGGCCATAAATAAGAGACCTTGGTGGCCTGATCTTCCATGAACCTGTCCAGACCTGTTTAAAGCCATCCAAATTGCTGCTGTTACTCACTGTTGGCAGCAAATTCCATAGATCGAATACCTGCTATATAAGAGAGTAACTCATTCTGATCATCCTAAATTGCTCTACATTTTGTGTCAATTAATGATCTCAAGTTCTACCATGGAGAAAGGGAGAAAACTTTTCTCCAATCACTTACCTATATTGTGAATGTGATTTTGTAGACTTCTATGTTGTTTCCTTTACCCTCCTTCATTTCAAGTTTTAGTTTCTTCTTTCTGGGAAGCAATTCCAGTCCCCAAATAATTTCAATTGTCCTTTCTGTGCCTTTTATAGCTTTGCATCATTTTAATATGTTGAGTGAGAAGAACCACAAACAATATTCCAAGTGTAATCACAACATGGATATACAGTATATAAGAACATTATCAGCAATTCTATTTCAATTTACTTTTTAATGATTCCAAACATGGTTCCTTTTCATTTAATTTTCTTTTGTAAGAGCAACTGCATACCGAGTTGGTATCTTCACTGAACCATCCACCACAACTCTCATCTGTCTCCTAGACCAGGGGTCTCCAACGTTGTCAACTTTAAGACTTGACTCCAACTCCCAGAATTCCGCAGGCAGCTTTGCTGGATGAGGAATTCTGGGAGTTGAAGTCCACAAGTCTTAAAGTTGACAACGTTGGAGACTCCTGTCCTAGACAGTAACTATCAAATCAAATTCCATTACTGTTTAGGTCCCTTTTACCCTATCCACTCAAAAATTATATTAATTTTTCTCATTGAAGTACTATGAGTTTACTCCATAGCAGAGCTTGTGATGTAAACACAATGTAGTTAAAACCATACAGATGTTATTTCCGATGACCCTTCAGAATTTTATTTTTCTATTGAAAGAAGTGGACCTCCAGATGCCGTCAGCAATAAAGTTCAATACTTGCATTAATGCAAGTCTCATTTACTATTATTTTTATATACATTCTCACAATCATAAATAAGAAATTTTTAAAAAGCAATAAAGATCATTTGAAACACAGGCATGTCTCGAGATACATGTACGTATATATGTTTGATTTCAATACATGAATTCTAGTAAATTCCTGATATGCTTTTAACAGCATGTTCTAACAGAGAGGAAGTGAAAATGAACTGTTCTCAATTGCTTCAACCTTCATAATTCAGTAGTTAAATCTAGCACGACTGAGGCCACTGGCACCTTTTCTTGCTCATTCTCCCTTGAAATGTTTGAGGGAAGTTGTTTAATGGCAGTGCACATAGCCACTTGTTCCTCTCACAGAAACACGATCATCAAGTAGGAAAAGGTCAAATGATTTGGGACTTCTTAATTTCAGTAGAAGTTCAAGCAGACATCCATAAAAATGTGCATAAATAAATGTCTACAGTTTTCAGACAGGAACTGAATTGATCAGAGAGTCCCTTTGCTCGGTTGTAATTTCACGCGGTGCACTGTGATGCTCCGTACTCGTAAAAAGGTTTCTTGATGGACTGCTGTCCAAAGTCTCTGGACCTCTTGCCTCTGAAGCATCTGTGCTTACGACACTCCCAGTTCGAGAACGATATGGAGGAAGATCTAAATGATTCCGGGATCCTGTTTCCAAGGAATATGGAGGCGGAGGAAGATCAAACCAAGGGGGTCTGCTGCAAAGTATAAATTAGATGCCAAGTTACCAAATGTATGAAATAAACAGCATCTGAATTTTGTTCTAGTAAGTTATAAAGACACAAATGGACCTGTCATGCCTCTGCCAGCATCCGACTCGGAGGTCGAGGAGGAGCATCTGGCAGAGAGCAGTGAGGGGGAGGTTGGAGCGAAGGAAGAGCAGGCCCAGGCAGACTACAGTGAGAGTGGGATGGAGTAAGAGCAGGACAGTTCAGAGGAGGACCTGGGAACAGCATCCCCACCTGACCCAAGACGGAGACAAATCGGCTCTGGAGAAAAGGCTATTCAGAGTAAGTGAAGGAAGGTACACAGCTAAGTAGAATCCTTTAAAAGCCAGCCGGTTGTAATCAACAACGCTGGAGTCAAAGAAGTGAATTTACCAAGTCCCGCATCTTGTGTTCTCATGAGTAAAAAGTCTCTCAGCCATGTTTTTGACTCTTGATAACTCAGTAATTACCTTTGGACTGCAGCCAGAGTTTGTTTTGGCAAGGATTTACTTTTGCTTTTGAAAAAATAAACTAACTTATAAAGAAAGAAGAAAGTTGGGCTTTTTGTAATAAAGACAGTTTGTTCTTTAAGTTCTAGGTTTTGGGTTGTTAATTGCTTTGAGTGGGGTCATAACAGGACCACTCACTCCACTTATGTTCTCCACTGTCCTATTTGTGACATCCAGAAGGCCATTTGGATGAATTTAAGAATGAAAATGGGATCATTTTACCCCTTAGATGCTTCAAACCTTTGGAAACCTATGGGACAAACTTTCAGCTTATCCTGCAAGACAACTGCCTTCCACTGACATTACTTGCAGCTTCCAACTGATCAGGGAAGGATTCCATGATCCTGGGAAAATATCCCAGTTCAAGTTACCATATTATAATACAGATGCACACAAAAGGTTCACTACTTGAATGGCCAAGTCACAATAGAACTGACTTGATGGGTTGATTTTTGACAAGTCACTTTTGTTCAGAAAGCCAGAGACATCATTTCAGCCTGTACTCAGTACTACTTGGCCCCAGCATTATGAAACAGTATTATTAAACAAAATTTGATGTTACTGGAAGAGAAAAATAATGAGTTGGTTAAATTGTAGGAATTTTACTTTATGGTGTGCAGTCCCTGGTATACTACTTCAAGGCCAATTACAACGGTCAGCTCAGGGAAATTTCTCATACTGTAGGTGATGGTGGACAAAACTAAGTCTCAGGAATCCACAAGACTCAGGCCTCTTAAGATATATTCTGACATCTCACAAACATATTACAATTGTTTAAAACTATATGATATTATAGGGCAAATTGACCTTACTTTGCATTGGAAACAATAAGGAGGGGTGGAACAATTCTTTTAAAAAGTCTTGTGTCTCACAAAATATACTTAGAGTGGCTTCTCCCCATGTGAAAACATTGTGTTTTTTGCATTAGATGGTGGGGCCAAATTGAAGACATATTAGAAGCTGAAAAGCACTACACAAGTTGCAGCCACCCATCCCCATTATCACACTGAAATCAATGAGAATCTTAGAAGCAAAATTACAGTAATGGACTGGCTTCATTTTTTAAAAAAAAATACCCTACAATTTAGTTCCCATAACTGACTGCAGACAAATATATTGAATCAGTTTCTGTTGTTGAAAGGGACTTCAAGTGCTACTTTTAAAAAGCTTGGGGAGTTAAATTAAATTCTGTAAAATGCATATATGCATCACTTAGTATAAATTATTAGTTGCCGTGGTTTCGCATTAACCACCCTTTTCCAGGGGGGGAGGGGCAGCAGAGACACTATAAATGGATTTTTAATTTTCCTCAATGGATCCAGATCTTCCTCTCAATATATTATCCCCAATATATTGTTACTAAGAAATACAAGTGATTGTCCCTTTAGTGGAAACTGTCAGTTTGTAAGAATCTCATGCATATCAAGTGATGCTATTAATACTGAAATACAATTTGTCCATTTACTCAAAGACAAGCTTTTTAAACATTAAATTTGATTTAAATTATTTATAGTAATTAAGCAGCTCCCAGGCAATACCGATGAAATGCAGAAATGCCCACTACATGTCACATTGAAAGATAAAGTTGGGAATAGGTGCGTACATTTGTGTGTGTTTTCTTTTTTCTTTCTCCCTCCAGTTTCAGACAATGGCATTACTAGCCCGACATTCTGCATGTTTTTTTTTTTTACAACTCCATTACTCAGTATCCTGGAAATCTTGTACATATCTGCCTTATTTTTTAAAAAAGGGAAACAACAAAAACAAGTGAAAAGTGATCTTTTCATGGAATGAAAATGGAGTCGTGTTGTCTAAATGGTATCTTGAGTAGGGTATGGAAGGCGGCGTTAACTGAAAATGGCTTCTATGCTGAATAAACTCCAATTCATTCTAATGAACTAAACTCAATGGTGGGGTTGAAATAATTTAACAACTGGTTCTCTACTGTAATGACTGGTGGGCGTGGCCATAGTGGGCGTGGGCAGGGATGTGTGACAGGCAGCACTCGGCTTCCTGCACCCCACTGGGAGCAAAAATGGGCCACGGGGAGATGCACTGCCCCTTCCTGTGTCCCATTTTGGGCCTAGTCCTCCCTGCAGCCTCCTGAGAGCAAAAACGGGCCGTGGGGGGCATGCCTTGTTCCCACGTTCCGTTTTGGGCCTAGAAGAATACCCTGCAGTCTCCTGGAATGAAAATGGGCCGGTGTGTGTGCACCTCGTTTTGGGTCTAGTAGGCCTCCCTGCACTTATCTGGGAGCCAAAATGGGGTGTGTGGGGACTCCGGGTAGGAGCGGGGCCAGCCAGAAATTTAACTACCATTTCACCCAAGCCTGCTGAATTCCACTGGCTAAATTGGTAAGTATGACTTCCATGACATACTTCAATTCTGAAATAATCATTTTTGAAATCAAGAGGATAGACAGATTTCTGTCCGCAGGACTTTAATGTGGATTCCTGTACTGAGGAGGAAATTACGCTTGGTGTTGAAGTTCAAACTGCAGCAATTGTGACTTGCCTTAATGACAGTAAATAGTCAGGCAGGTATATATATTGAAGCAGTTTATCAATCCAGTAAAATCAATGATAATGAAGCAACGGTGGTGCAGTTGTTAAAAGAAAGCTATCATGAAAGGGAGAAGCATCGGGTAAACAAAAACAAAACAAAACAAATGGTTTAACACACAGCTTCAAAGAAACTCCACTGGTTACACTACTGCAACGTACCTTTGATCTAGCACAGCTTCTGAATAAGATGGCGGTGAATCTAAATCTGGAGGTCTATGATAGCCCTGGGTAGACATATACTGGACCCCATTGTTAACATTATAGGTGACATTGCACTGATGTGGATGATCAAGGACTACGAGACGAGACAGGAGGACAGGATGCTGCAGTCGATGTACGGGAAGTGTCATGAGGTTGTTGCGCTTTCGCTGATGGTGCAAAATTAGGGCCAGGAGGGCCACCACCAACACAAAAATAGCAGAGCTGCCAATGACTGCATAGGTAACGCTGGGATAGAAGATCAGCTGAGGCTCTGTTGTCACATAATTCTGATTGCTGTCAGCTTCTGCAAGTGGGAAGAAAAAGAGAGCGATACAATTAATCTCTGTGAATGAAATGCCACTTTTTTCGATACATGTCTTCTCCGCTAATTTAACACTGCTTCCTAGGCTTTTCATCAAGGTTTGTTCTTGGTTTAGAAGGTGTGTAAAATTGGCTTCTCAAAAACAAAATAAGCATTGACTAACTTCAATTGCATATTTCCGCCCTACCTGCTTTGGAAGTTCCTCTTTGGAACAGACACTCTTACTGTCTATGGAGGAAAAGAAAACTCAATGCAAAGATAAGCTCTCTTTTCTTTACCAACCTTTGTGATTTAGTTTTCAGTAAACAATTGAATTTAGAGAGTCACAGCTGTTTCCGCGGTCTAAAACAGGGGTGTCAAACTCGCGATGATATATTGTAGTCACATGACGTATTGCAACTTTCCCTTCACTAAACCGGGTGTGGGCATGACCAGCACATGAGGCATCTGGCCTGTGGGCCACGAGTTGACAGCCCTGGTCTAAAATTTAGGCAAGAATTCAAATATCAGGCAATTCATTCCATTGCTGATTTACAGAAATCTCAAGCTCATTTACCTATCACCTGCCTATTGTATAATTTCTGAATCCAGTTGCCTGAAGTGATTCTTCACAATGAAGTATAGGCAATCAAATACACAACTATTCATATTTCTGCATTATATATTGGTTCTGATTATGCAGCACCAAGTTATTATTACTTTCCCCAAAAGTAATAATATGCTGCATCGTAAAAACAAAACAAGATCTGAAAACTGCATCAAGTTATTAAAAAAATTGGCAGGTTGTTATTTTTAGCAAAACCAAGGGCCTGTAGAAGAAAATAATTATAAAGGATTAAATTTACAATTTTTTCCACTATAGCGTATTGAGGGAAGAAGTATACCAGGCTACCAATTTCTTTTATTAAACCCCTTTTAATATGCTGATAAGCAACAACTCGCATAGTATAGATCTTGGAGGTTGACAACACATAATAATGAGAAATCTAGACACCCATGATAACGTAACAATTGAAAGCAGTAATCTGAGATTCAGCAAACATATATCCTAAAATCAAAATCTCTGAGTGAAAAACGGGCCTTTCCCATATCCCCAGGCCCTCCAGAGGCTGGAAACAGCCTCTTTCTCAACTTCTGTTGGGCCTGGAAGGCCCGAAAATCAGCTGGTGCATCAGAGCTGAACTTGGGCAATGCTCGCGTGCCCACTGATATGGCTCTGCATGCCACCTGTGGCACCTGTTCCATAGGTTTGCCATCATGGATATTTGGGTTGCAAAAAATCTAGACACCTTGTCTCACCAATTAATTGTCATATAGATTTTTGCAGCTCAGGTAGGTTTCATTTAAGGCTTACACTATTTTGCTTTGGAACCAAAGGTAATTTTAGAAAAAAGAAAATATAACTTTTAGTTCTATTCTGGCAATTTTTAGCAAATGCTTTCACAGGCAAGGTCACAAAATTAAGTTTCCTGGTAATACAAGTGAAACAACCTCTGTGAAGTATGACATGAGGAGATTAAAAACTAAATAGTTTATATAACAGTTAATGTGTGAGCAGGTTGAATGCCACTCCCCTCTCATTTATTTTTTAATGGCTATATATGTGTATATACATATCTACACACACACACACACACACCATGTTTTCATGAAAATAAGACCCTGTCTTATATTTTTTTGAACCCTGAAATAAGTGCTTGGCCTTATTCCCATATACTCAAAAGCCCAGTTGGGCTTATTATCAGGGGATGTCTTATTTTGGGAAAAACAGGGTATATATTTATATATACTGTATAACCTGAATATATAAACCAAATAATAAAAATATGAAAAAATAGTCTGCAGATAATTAAAACTGAACAGAAGGCTGGCAACAGAAAACCTTACAGGGTGATATCTAATGTTTATTAACCATGAACACTCTATTAGAATTAATGTTGTGGTTTAGGACCAACTATATTAAACTTAGATTCTGAAACGGGAAAGACCATTATGTCATAACTCTCAATCTTGTGCAGTAGTCCAGCTGTTCCATACTTCATCAGGGCTAAAAACGCATCACTAGGATAGGTATGTGCTGTTTTAATGAAGAGAAGTAGCTAACTCCAAAGAAGAGAATCACTTTAATGTCATATTGTTTTAAGAGGATGTAAAATATAATGATCCTTAGATGGCTGCAGAAAATGATGAAAATTAAAATGGCTAAGATTGCTGACTAAAATATGATCCAATACATGTAAAGTCCAAATTCCCCCTTTTGGTTTTTCATGAAACAATAGCAGCACATTCCAGAAGCCAGCAATATCCAGAGAAATGAACCAACAATCCACAGCTTTATGCTTAGCGGTGTAGTAGGCTGGAAATCATTGTCAGTCAATATAAGATTCTTAACATGAGATATCCTCAATTATTAGGGGACACTGATAAAAAAAAATCTGTGGAAAAGCAACCAAGGATTTACACATTAAAAACATCACCTGGGCCTTTGTTTTATATTTGAGGCAGAGGATTACACAATTACAATGTTTAAAAGCAGCCTTACTTCTTAACATGTACAATGTTTCCTAGTTATGGACTCTTAATTCACAAGAGTGAAGTGAATTGTTGTACAGCTCATTTTGGCAATTGCTTAGCACTGCAGGATGATTGCACACTAACTCATCAAACAAAGACCCAGAACTTCACCTCTCACCTTCTCTCCTTTTTATTTCTCACAACACTGTATAATTATCTCCAGGGCTGCTTCTGTCCCAGTTT
>JANHFP010006001.1:22642-39130 GCA_032468135.1 Calamaria suluensis | reverse complement strand
TTTTAATGTGATTGGCTGTAAACCGCCCCGAGTCCGCAAGGAGAGGGGCGGTATATAAATTAAATAAATAAATAAAAATAAATAATAATAATAAATCATCAAAATAATGCAATAAAATCACAGAATTTGAATGTTCCCTTCATATTTTAGCAAATATGTTTATACAAACATTTTGAACAATGGTTCAAGTGGCAATTGCAGGAGTATTGTCCTCCACTTGTTATTTCAGCAGATGTCTCACTTGGGAAGTTTACATTTAAGTTACAATCACTATAAGTGCTGAAAATTAGAGGCATTTATCTGTATATTTTAAACAAAGTTTCTTTTAGCAAGCAAAGCATGAATATGTCATGAAGCAGCACGATATGAGCAAATTGTTTACTAAACACTGGGAGTAATTAAAAAAAATATAATGTTATATATTATTTACTATAATTGCAATGGGATGTCTGTGTAGGCATAAGAAAAATTGCTAACAGTGATATTTCACATATATTGATTCCAAAATATGTTAAATGGTCAGAAGTACTTAATTCAGAAGCATATAACAAATCATCCATACAAGTTAAAATGATTTAAGCCAAATAAAATACATTCATTGCTCACTAAACTCTGCAATACATATTTTTCTAATCAAAATTTAATGTATATCAGCTCAAAATGTTGTCAATTCATTGAACAGATTAAAAAAAATCAGTGTTTCAGAATTTGATCCATAAAGATAGCTACATATTTATTATTTCTTTCCTTTTTATGTCTTGCATATAGTTATTTAAAAAGAAAAATATATAATTTATTTATTTAACCATGTACATATATTTGCTAACAGCAAATATTTGCTATGTTCGCAAACTACTGAAAGTTGAGGAACATAAAATTAGTCCTAACAATTATATGCTAAAGTTATATATTTTATATTAATAAGCAGAATTGTTTCATTTGCTCAGAATTTAATCATAAGAATAATGGGGCTATTAGACAAAAAGTATTTCAAAAATGTATTTTTTTTGATAACATAATTTTTATAAGAGGAAGACGGATTACACCATTAGTATTAAAATTATTCTAATATTTCATTATATATCTTTAATGAAGCTAACCTCAAAAAGAAGGCATAAGAGTTCAAACTTCAATGTTATCAAAGTGACTGGAAAGAGACAAGTAATTATGCCCACCAGGTAGCTGATGTTATTTTTTTGTGCCATAATTGGAGAAAATGGCAAAAAACTTACATTATCACGCTCATCAAATTTACTGATGAGATATGAAAAAAAAAATTAGGGCTCTTCTAACATCTAAGCCAGGGTGAAATCTACTTACCTTCCCTACCGGGCTCAGAAGTGTGTGCTTTGCATGTGCTCACGTGCATCACGTGTCACTTGGACCCTCTGCGTATGCGTGAAAGGTCAAAAACAGGTTACTTCCTGGTTAAAACCAGGAAATAACAAAGTCCAGGTGGGTGGGCGAAGCCACGCACTGCCGCTGCTACCGGTTCTCTGAATCATATGCCACCATTGCTACTAGTTCGCTCAAACAAGCAGCATTTCACCCCTGATCTAAGTTCACAAAAATTAATTGATTACACAGGTGAATGTTTTAAAATGGAACACACAGCTAGTCTTTGAATTACAGCTTCATTTGAGATCAGAACTTACGTTGCTAAGCAATTTGGTTGTACTTCATATGCTTTGTGATGGCATTCCCAGCAATAGCAATAACAAGCACTTTGACGTGTATACCATTTTACAGTGCTTCAGAGCCCTGTCTAAACGGTTTACAGAGTCAGCGTATTGTCCCAAACAATTTGAGTCCTCATTTTACCAATCTTGGAAGGATGGAAGGATGAGTTAACCTTGAGTCAGTGAGACCCAAACTGCCAAATTGCTGGCAGCTGGTGATCAACAAAAGTAGCCTGCAGTACTGCATTCTAACCAATGCGTCACCAGCAAATCTAGTTGTCTACATAACATGATAACTCCTTAGTCGTGTCATCATACCTTTGCTGAAGGAGTAGTTGTAACCCAAGAACTACCTGTACACAAAGATACAAATAATTTCAAGCATAGCAGCACCTTTCTACACCGAGAGTTCTGCAGTTTTTAGGAAATAATATTGTGTTCTATTTATATTAGCTTTTACTTACACATTTTATACTACAGGTGTTCTGATATCAATGTTCAGGATAAACATTCATATTTCTATAGATTTCTTTTAGAAGAAGTAGAGACGTATCTTCTGATTCCCTGCAGATTAAAAAAACATGATAATTTCCAGTGAATTCCTAATTTGAACAATCTTGTTCTACACTGTAATGCAGAGGAGGCAAATACCTAACCATGCAGATCTGAAAAATTGCTGTTCTGGTGCTTTTCAAATTAATTTCTCAACTGTATGTTTTTCCGCAACATAATAGTTTTCTTAGGACCTAAGTAATATAACCTACGGTAGATTGCTGAATTAATAGGTATACTACAAAAAGAAACAATTCTCCCATTTTTTATAAATAATTAAATAACCTTCAAGTTGTCCAAATAGATTTCAGGGAAGGATATAATGGTAAACTAATCCCCATAAAAATTTTATATAATTTATATGAGTACTACTGAAATAGAACAGCATATAGAAAGACAAAAAAATAATATACTGTATGAATCCTTGCAGCTCTTCAGCCCTGTACTCAAAGGCAGGGAGAGAGAAAGAGTAACTATTTCTTACTAACAGAAAATATTGTTTGTCTACTACCTCAAGGTTTATTTTATTAATCAGTATGATGTATTTGGCTTCAGCCTACTATGTAAGAACCTAACATTTTTATCACTTACTAGTCAACATAATTTTTTTTAACACAAGAATGCCACCTTATGGAAATACTATCTAACAGCCTTCCAGCATAGACCAAGCAAAGGAAATTAGAACATTTCTAAAGCAAAATATAAGCAGGCAAATTGGGGTGCAAATTCTAAGCCTCCTTACTTTTTTAAAAAAGGCATGTAAAGATGAATAAATTACTATTATTTACAATCTCAGGATATAGTGATGGTAATCAACTTGGAAATTTTTAAAGTGTGGGAAACTAAATTTATAGAGAATAAAATTGTTTTATTTGGAAAGGAAAGGAAGGGAAGGGAAAGGAAGGGAAAGGAAGGGAAAGGAAAGGAAAAGGAAAGGAAAGGAAAGGAAAGGAAAGACCACTGATTTCATGTTTTCACCCAGTAGATATCAGGTTAGCAAATGCTGTGGCAGAATATTTAATAAGCAATAGCAGGATGGTATATTTTACTGAAGTACATCAAATACAATACAACATTTCCATATTTAGATGCCAGATGTAATACTCTCACATCAAAGTTTTTAGCAAAGAAATATACTACATTTACAAGCCCTCATTTTATCTGTTAAACCAACTATAAAGTCAGTATTATAGGAATATATCAAGGGCTACTCTAGTTGTGTAAGAATTTGCCCACTCCTGTGGTCTGAAATAAAACTCTTGGCTTTGTGTAGCATTACTTCAGTAAACAGGTCCTTTGTTCTTAAACTGATGCAGCAGCGTAACTCACTGGTGAAATGTAAAAATGGTTGCTACTGGTTGACTTGGTGGTGGGCGGGTCATGTGACTGGGTCGGCATGGGCAATTTTTATTTTTTACTTTTTTAAAACATTTTTTATTACCAGTTCCGGGGAATAGGTAGTAAAAAAATGCTCTTAAAAGGTTAAAAAAAAGCCTCCCATGAGCTAGGATTGTCTGAGCCTTTTTCTTTTCATTTTAAAAGCATTTTTTCTACCTAAGTATTTGCTGGAATAGGTAGAAAAATGCTTTTAAAAGGTAAAAAAAAAAGCATTTAACAATCGTGCTCCACTGCTGTGATCTTCGGAGGCTTTTCTTTACATTTTAAAAGCATTTTTTTCTACCTAATCCAGCAAATACGTAGGTAGGAAAAATGCTTTTAAAATGTAAACAAAGCCTCCGACGATCGTGCAGAGCATCACAATCGTTGGAGGCTTTTTGCTAACAGTTCTCCAAGCCACCCACCGCCATCGCTACTGAATTGGCCCAATCGGTCCAAACCGGGAGTATGTCACCCCTGCTGTAACCTGATATCTCATATCCTGACTATATACAGTAGTTTTCCCTACCGCCACAGGTGGGGGAGTGGTTTTCACCTTAGTAGTTGTTTCTGTTTTGTTTGGGCTTGATTATTTTTCCAAAATTTCCCATCAGGACTATCAGTGGAAAAAAAATTATGGGACTCCTCTTGTTGGTCCAGGTAGGTAGAAACTCTTTCTCATGTCCTCAGTGTCCTTTTCATGATGCCCTAAATGTACACTGATCTGCCCAATCATCCCCAAATTTGAGGGTCAAACTGATAATTTTTCTGTTCATTACTTTTTGTGACATGGCAACTCTACACTCACATACCAGATGTCCAAATACTTTTATCAAGTGATACTACTGTGCAAATGTTTTCATTAGATATGTTGTTTTATTGTTTTACTGGTTTTCTTTTTCCCCTGATGAGTTGTTGTATTAGATACTTTCTTTTTTATTGTATAGGTAGGTCAAAGATCATAATAAAAATCTTTGATTTGATTTCTGGTGTTAATTCCTGTTTATCTGTATGTTGGTTACTGAAAAGGATGTGTTCTGTTTCCTCCTTAGCTTTTTACTTTCACTTTTTAATAGCGTGTAAATGTTATTTATATCTATATAAGATAAGATAAAAATAAGAGTTGGAAGGGACCTTGGAGGTCATCTAGTCCAACCCCCTGCCCAGGCAGGAGGCTGATTTGCCTAAATGACAAGCTTCCAAAAATTCTCTAGTGTTTTGGATGAAGTTTAGTCTAGGATGCTTATAGATTCTAGCTGAAACTATAGGTGGCTCTATCCATGTCATGAAATTAACTTTGCTTTTTTCTTCATCCTCCCATCAATAGATACATAGATATAAACCACATTTGCATCCCTTCAAAATAGATGAAAACAAGCTATGAAAGAAACAAAAAGTCCAGATTACATCCTCTCCAGCAACCAACATTCAGATAAGCATGGATTAACACCACAAAAACAATCAAGCAAAAAACCACACCCTAATCAAGAAACTATCAAAAAGAAAACCATACCCCAACTAACAATGGCAGGGAGCAGAGCCCAAACTCATCAGTACTGATCTGTTACCTAGTTGGATAATAAAATATCTGCAAGGAAACACCCAAGCTCAGAGTATCAAGGACTCCACATGCAAAAAGGTACTAGTAATGTATAGCAATAGCAATAGTACTTAGACTTATATCCACTTATATTAAAAGCACTTTATGAGCCATTTATAATGTCAGCATTATTACCCCAATAATCTGGGTCCTCATATTACCAACCTCAGAAAGATGGAAGGCAGAGTCAACCCTGATCTGATCAGGATTGAACTCCTGGCAGTGGGCAGAGTCAGCCTGAAATACTGCATTCTAACATTTGTGCCACCATTGCTCCTCTATATGGATTTTATAAATGCATTGACTGTTTACTTGCTGAACAATAAAAGTATTCACCTTTGTTGTGAATACTAAATTTTAAAGATAAAATACAGCTGAAAAAGAGGGCTATATTACAAAAATTTTTGCAGCACTATTTCTTATAAAAATAAATAAATTCTTACCAGTAGCACAAGTGACTCTGTAGAGCAAAAAGATACTCATTAAAACTTTCTATAGGTTTTTCTTGAAGAACATAATCAATACGACGGCCTCCATTTAGCAAACCAATTTTTATATTCAAGTCTTCATCCTTTGAAAGTTCGGGACTTTCCACTATCTTTTCTGCTCCAGGGAAAAGAAATGGAGTATGAAAAATACAATACATGTTGAATCCTCCTTTTGCCATTCCCTCTTTCTTTACTTCAATATTTGAGTATTAAGCCTATTTATAACACAATTTTTCCCAATATATTTACAATTCTGCAAATATGAATATGTTTCAGTTACCCCTAAACATAATAGGAATACTGATTTTATCTTGAAATTCATTGGAATTTAAAACTAACAGCAAGTGATGAGAAAGCAGCTAAAAAGATAATCTCACATTATATTTCATTGCAACAATAATTTCAGGCTCTTTTTTCAATAAAAGTACTTTAGTTTTAATCATTTAAGAACAGAGATAGAATAAAACAATTTTTTTCTGTCTCAAAAGTCAATATCTGATTACCTCCAGGCGATTATATTTTTATTTAAATAATTTGTCTTGTTTGTCATGGTGTTTGATTAAGCCAATGTGCAACGTAAGGTTTTGACTTACAACCACATTTAGGACTTGGTTTACAAACATTTATACTGTGGTCATTAAGTGCATTACTGTGATTGTTAAATAAATCACAGAGTCATTAAGCAAAGCTGGTTTCCCCAATTGACTTTGTTTATTATAAGCAGGTTGGGAAGATCACAATTTGTGTTCATTGACCACAAGATGCTACAACTGTCATAAATGTGAGTCACTTGCACTTGCACTTGCAAGCAGTTATTTGCTTGCAGAGATATTGTGACAGTCACAACTTCAAACATGGGTCATAAATCACTTCTTCCGAGGCCATCATAACATAAACTGTCATTAAACAAATGGCAGTAAGTTGAAGACTACCTGTAACTATTTCCCTTCTAGGAAAACTTGTAACTTTTACCCTTTCCAGGATAAAAATGAAAGTCTGCATATTGGAGGAAACTATCCCAAACTTTATCAAATTTCAGGGCATGAGACGCTGAGTTCCTAACATGAGATTCTAGACTTCAATCCTGCAAGCAAAAAGATAGAAACACAATTCAGTTTTATCATGTTGAGCAGTTACTAACCTTCTGCCTCATCTTTTTCCTCTTCTGCTTTAATCTGGTTGGCCACTTTCTCCAATTCTGCCTGGAGTTGAGAAGAAGAGGTATGGGCACGTGCAAATTCATTAAGGGTTTGCCAAGCATTTTTCAAAGAGCTGAGAAAGCCTTGTTTCAAGTCGGATCCCATCCGAGAGAGAGAATCTTTCAATTCTAATAAAAAAGATAGAAAAAGTAAATTTGACCCAACCACTGCAAGTTTAAAAAGCAATCACTCTGTAAAATACAAATGTTAAATAGTTACCTAAAAGTAAATACAGAATACAGCTTCAATTAAACAACAAAAGAATCTGTTCTGTCATTTTTAGACAATCATTTATTACGGCTCTGTTCAGTCTGAACTGATTATCTGGTTCACTGTCCTGGTTTTAAAAATATTTAAATTTATTAACCTTATATACTAATGGATCCTCCTGGTTTCATTCCTCATTCATATAGGGTTGTGGAATAGTTTAGATGCTTCATATGCAAAATAAATTAAATGAATACAGGATCTGAAGTACTGCACACCCATAATTAATCTAAGCAGGCTCCTTAAGATTGGAAACTAAATCTTTAAAATCTTTAAAATCATCATACTTATTTATCAATCACATTTATGTGGCTGTCCATATCACTTAGCAACCAAAATTCTGTATCCAATTATTATTATTATTAACCAAGGACTACTTGTAGCTGCACTATACTAAACATATAATGTGTAGTGACCACTGTTATTTTGCTGCAAGTAGTGGTCAGGGAAAAGTAACCAACAACATTTTTATAAGATTCTTAATTTCAGATGAGTTCCAACTAGTACTGTAACTGTCCTAAAATAGTCCTTAAAAATCTGTGATATGTAGATATATGGATCATTTTCCTAATTAATTAATAACAATTTGTATTTTCATTAATTTTTGATTCATTGTTTAATTAGGTTTCTTTACTTTTAGGACTTGTATGGAGCAGATCACAGATCATATTTATGCAAAATATTGAAAATTCAAAAAGATTCACAACTGTTTAGCATCATTGTATTTCATCTCTGCCTATTTCATTTTATGCTTAGGCACATACTCATTGCTGCATAGATAAATATGTATGTTACTAATGTTGCAATAAACTATTTATATAACCACTTTAATTCTGCCCTATTTATTTTCTTGTTCATTCTCTAATTCAACAACTCATTTCCTACCTACCCACATTGTGATGTCAGGTTAAAGACACAGACTAAATGACAGACACTTTTACAAACAGTAGCATTCCAAAATTACCAATCTGCAAAAAACAGCAGTTTGGAAGGAAAGCTATATATTTTTCTCATACAATGTGCAATCAAGTCATACTGAATATTTTATATCTTAGTATGTTGCTGCTTTCTCTCTTATCAAGCTTCTTCTGTTTATGTTTTATAACATACATACCAGGTTTATCTTCAAGTCAGATATAAGAAAATATTTTACTTCACTTTATTTACCAAGGTGGAGTCTTTTTCTGCCTTTATGATGTGGAATGAGGACTGGTTTCACATCAAAATCAGAAATAATCATAGGTTCTAGCCTGTATGCCACTGGATCAAGCTAAATAAAAACAACAACAACATAAGCTTTCAAGTCTAAACAAGAACTGCACAACTAGTTTCACACAAAAAGATTGGACTGATTTCCCAATAGCAGCCAGAGGTCCAACATAGAATACATAGTTGGGAAAGAAAAGTACATGGAAAAGGTTGCAGATGCAATATCTAAAATTAAGTATTATCCTTAACAAAGCTTTTCTATTTCTATTTGTTCACGTTATTTGTTTGTAGATTTGATCTATTTGGAAACGCATTAGCATGCATGAGGTCATGTATAATTAGTATATTGATAAACAGACAATGAAACATTGGGTCTTAAACATTCAATAGTCAATTATGCTACAGAATAGCATATTCAATTTACAAGGAAATTTACACATACAAGGTTTCTAGTTTACAAACTGGGTTGGGTCCTATATCTTTTTTTCAGTTTAAGAAATGCTTCTGTAATAATTAAAGACAGTAAAGCCTAATAATATGCATGTTGATAAATGAAACACAGAAATGCATCCTCTGTCCTTGCTTATAAGAAGCCTAAAGTTTTGATCTGTAATTTCAGAGAACTAGAATAAGAAGATAAATAGATCTTGGGTCATTTGAAAAACAGAATGCAGCTCCTCCTTAGCAACAAACAGAGAACAATTGCAAAATATTCTGAGATATTAATAGCAATAGCACTTAAGACTCATATACTGTTTCACAGTGCTTTATGGCCTTCTCTAAGCGGTTTACAGAGTCAGCATATTGTCTCCAACAATCTGGGTCCTCATTTTATTGACCTTGGAAGGCTGGAAAGCTGAGTCAACCTTGAACTAGTCATAGTTGGACAACTGGTAGTCGTCAGAATTAGTCTGCAATGCTGCACTCAAACCACTAAGCCACCATGGCTCTTTTCACCCCAAACTAATACAGAGACTTATTCACTCCAATATACTTAATAAATCGAAAAGCAGACAATTCAGTGTAGTCCTTGCCTTACGATCACAATTTGGATTTGAGTTTCTGTTGATAAGCAAGGTGGTTGTTAAATGAGTCACATCCAGTTGTACAACCTTTTTTGCGGTGGTGGTTAAGCAAATCGCTGCCACTGTTAAATGACACAGGCAGTCGGTCGTTCAATAAATTTGCTTTCCCCCATTGACTTTTCCTTGCTGGAAGATGGCTGGGAAGGTCGCAAACGGCAGTCACACGACACTGCAACCGCCATAAATACGTATCAGTTGCCAAGCACAAAAGTTTTTATCAAGTGACTATGGGGATGCTACAAAGGTCGTGGTCATAAGGACGTCATAAGTCATTTTCTTCAGTGCCACTGTAACTCTGAATGGTAACTAAAAAAAGGGTTGTAAGTCAACGACTCCCCATGTAAAATTCTAATAAGTTCCTCTGATTTGCATGACAACTCAGGATTTCAAATATTCAATTTGACCCTAACCCTAAAGAATGTAATCTTTTAAAAACATAAAATATGATAAAAAATATGTCAGAAATGGATGCCACACAAATACATTTTCTTAGTTTTCAAAAAAGTTACACTTAGAATATAAACTCGTAAGATACAATATTACTTTCACTAAATGTAATTGAAAACCTGTTCTTCTCACTAACCGGATGATATATGTTAAAAAATCCCTTGCAGGTTGGCAGCCTGTAGCTTTCATCAATTTTTTCCACTCCTCTTACAGTGAGGAATACACCAATTGGAGAACCCAGAGCAAAGAAAATATCTGGTTCAAAATCAAGCACGTGGTATACCACGGATACCTACAAGACAGAAAATATTTTATTTTTAAAAAGAAAAGGAATAATAATCCGTTTGCATGTCAGCTACTTCACTTTCAGCATATTAAGACATCACCCATTGCTCTTCCGGGTTCCACCAGCAGGGTTCCGGGTTCCACCAGCAGGTCTTCATGCATGCAAGAGTGCTAGAAGCTGGAAGAGCAGCTGCCGAGTGCACATGGGTGCACTGGGAATATGATATTCCAGTTTCTAATGCTCCCAGGTAGGTGAACACCAGCTAGCCAGCACACCAGAACAGGCAACAGCTTGCATTCCCAAAGATGTGGAGAGGGAATCCCGGTGGTCACTTCATAGGGAGCAGAGCTGTCGGCCAGCTCAGGCACCCCAATAGTGGCAGACTCAGTCACTCCCCCCGCTGGTGAGCCAGGCCCTTGGCAGCATCTCCCTACAGAGAACTGTAGCCCTCCTAGGGAAGAGAACACCAGCCCTCCTAGGGCAGCCCACTTCCCTGATGGTGGCTCCTCCTCCTCCAGCATCCCGGGCAGAAGCAGCAGCGCGAGAACTGTTGCCCGTTCGCCCCACGGCCGGCCATCCCACCCACTGCTCCTGCTGCCACCAGGGAAGTGAGCTGTCCCAGGAGAGTGCAGCTCCTCATGAATGGAGATGCCGCCAAGGGCCCAGCTTGCTGGCGGGGGAGCAGCTTTGGGAGCCAGCCGGTCACTTCTGCCCCTCGCCATGCAGTTGCAGCTCTTCTGGGGCTGCGCAGGAGCTGAGTCCGCACAGGAGGAACATCTGTCTGGAACTGGCATAAGAGGCGCACTGGCCAGAAAGCAGTCACACTCCCTTGGCAGAAGTGGGCGGGGGGGCTGTCCTGGCTTGTTCTTGGTGGCAGTCTAGGAAGGGTGTTTCATTGACACTCTTATGGTTTCTGGCATGCACATGTGCCAGGTAGTCTTCATGCTACCCATAGCATTGGACCACGGTATTTGCAAGACCGCATGCTGCCAAATACCTCCTCTCAACCGGTACGCACTCACAGAGAGGGCTTGATGGGGGTCCCATTGACTACCATCTGTCGATTGGTGACCCCCAGAAAAAGAGCCTTCTCTGTGGCAGGCCTATCCCTCTGGAATGAACTTCCACCTGTAATTCTGTAATACACAATCCTTTATCTGTAACTGCATAAACAAAATGTATGGATAGATGGAGGGAGGGAGGGAGAGGAGAGAGAGAGATAGAGAGACGGAGACGGAGACGGAGAGGGAGAAAGAGAGATTGTACCTGGCCTGTTCCCACATCAAAAAATTCATAGTCTACGTGTGCAGATGAAACAGATGCTCCAAATGAGTATTTTCGTTTGGATGCTTCTTGAGGGATGGCAGGTTCTGAAGATGCAGTAGCCGAAGAAAATCTAACTGTCTGAGCAACTTCTTCCATTGCAGCCTTTTTCTCTAGTAATGCCTTTTTTTGTTCCTATTGAAACAAAGATTTTTAAAAACTGAAGAATCAAAGAATTACTCTTAAATAAATATGTGCATTTGTATTTGCGTACACACATACACTCACACATTTTGTTAGAGGTTTGGATATCTTTTCTTCAGGATCTTCTGGAACTGCTCAAAATATCAGGCAGAATTATTATTTTTTCTTTTAATTCCAAAAAAACCCACAAATTGTCTATGTCCTTTTTCAACTGTTTATTATTTCTGCTTTATTTACTAAAATTTTACATTAAAATTTCACTTAATTTCTCTCCTATAACGTCCTCTAGAATCTTCAAATCTTTTCCATTTATTCAAATGTTTTCAGTAATATATCTGGCTAATTTCTTTTTCTATCAGTTGGTCTAATGAACTTCTCCTTGCCACATTTTGCTTTGCAACTTTTCTGATGGATTATTTATAATCCAATGGCAATAAATAAGTCAATTACAAAGATGAAGGTAAATAGCAGGTTTCTCTTTTTTTTCCCCCGTCATTCTCTCTATAGCTTTAACATTTTAAATCCCTGCAGTTTTCTTGGTAAGGTTTTTCACGATTTAACCAATACCCCAAACTGGCTCTCAGGGTTTCAAATACAAAAATTCTAACTAGGAGCTGACTGTTAAATAATCATTTATAATACTTTAACAAAAGGTGTTTCTTCCACACATAGGGTCAGTAAAATATGTTACCTTGTTGCTTGTTTTGTATTTCATCACATTTCTGTGATGAAATGTTAATATTTGAATGGAGGTAAAGGAAGACTCAGTGAGATCCCTTCCCAAAGCAAAACTACCATCCCTACCTGTTTGGCTGCTCTGTCTTTTACAAAGTTTGCTATCTTCTTCCGAGGCCCAAGAGGTATTCCCATTTCCTTCAGGTCATCAATTGTACACAGCAACTTTCAAAATAAAATGAGGTATATCAAATTTTGTATTTTTCTTTTTTAAAAAAAAAATACAAATACATTTCCATATATGTACATTTTTTGTACATTTACGTACAAAAAGAAGTATAAACAGTTTAGTAGGACAGGTAATCATTGATTTACAAACAGTTTGTTTAGTCACCATTCGAATTTGCAACAGCACTGAAAAAAGTGAGTTATGACAATTTTTCACGCCTATGTCTGTTAGAGCGTCCCCTTAGTCACAGGATCAAAATTCAGATGCTTGGGCAACTGACTTGTATTTATGGTGGTTGCAGTGGCCTGGGCTCATGTGATCACCTTTTGCAACTGTCAGTCAATGTCAAAGCCAGATTCACTTAACAACCATGTTACTAACTTAACTGCAGTGATTCATTTAACAACTGTGGCACGAAAGGTTGAAAAATGAGGCAAAACATACTTAATAAATGTCTCGCTTAACAACAGAAATGTTGGGCTCAATTGTAGTAGTTAGTCAAGGACTCACATAGGCACTGTTGACAATTACCACGAATCTTGGAAGTCAAGATATTCCAGTATAACCAAGTCTGGGTAATTGAAAGAACACTATTTCCCCACATTTACCCTTGCTTTGTAGATTGAAAGCAGTAGGAGCCAGAGTTTATAAAAATAGAACAAAATACATGTTAAAAACCAATACTGTAAATCTAATCTATTATTCCCCAAATGCCATTACAGAGAAATCCTAAGTAAAGTAGGTTATCATGACCAATAAATCATACTCATTCAGCTTACCCTGTGATAGCAATGTAGCTGCAGCATTGTTGTCTTGTGTTTTAAGTTTAGTTTTTAAGTCATTTTAATTTATCTCCGGAAATTAAGCTTTTATTTTTCTACATCCTCTCCACACTCTGAAAGAACAGGTTACTGTTTTGAAAAGACTCAATTATTTAAAACAAGCTCTTTTCAATTCTCAAGAGTTTGATTTGGATAATTTAACTCCCAGAGTGGCAGTTACAAAGGCATAGGCAATTCATTTATCAGTTTCAACTTGCCAGGGTACTGGCCCCTAACTTAGAGTAAACCTCTTATCCCAACTGCAGTTCAACTCTTTCTCAAATCCCTGGTTGCTGATCATGAAAGTTAAACGAGTATATTGAAAGGGGTCTCTCCTACTTCCTGCTCAACTCTCATCAAAGGTAAAAGCTACATATTCTGTTGACCTAAACAATACTCATTCCAATAACTCCTTTATACACCAAAGGATGTACTCCAAGGTTTGTAATTCAAGCAAATAGTTTCCTGGGATCAGTTCAACTTCACACATTGGCTTGTCCTTCAGTCAAAGAGCTATGGCCTTCACTAGGTCAACACCAATGCCAACTCCACCAAATGACCTTTGGCAATATATGATGCCATATGGCTGCTCTCATGGAGGAGTGTTGGTTAAATGCTAAATATGAGGGTCCTGCTTTCATTGGTGTTTTGGGACAATATGAAATCCTTTTTCACAGGAAGCCAACCTCCCCCCCGCCCCCCAAAAAAACCCACATGAAAATGTAAAACTAAAAAAATATGCAACTGCTTCCTGTTAATAATACATAATCTGAAGTGTGATGGTGCCCACTGAGAAATGTGTATACTTATATATTTTGTGCAAGTTTTTCTTCTCTTGGCTTTTTTTATTCACTTGAACTGGCTACTGAACTGAAAAGTGCTCATGTTAATTTGTCATTAATTAACCTAGGACAACTTCCATGCAAACACTGAAATAATACTTATTCTTCTCAAGGATTTATCATTGTTGTGCTAACCTAAAATTAATTTATAGGGAACAAACATTTTAGGCATTGAATGATCAAGAGGAAGTGGGGAGGGGTGGTAATGATCTCATGTTCACTAACATATTGTATGCTTATAAATTCACCTGGATAACAGTGATTTATGGCTCAACATATACAGTATTTCAGGATGTGCATAAAATGGGAATGTTGTTTTGAATTCAAACAAGCCATGATATTCTTTTAATTTTTACCATACCAGAGATTCCATGTCAATCTTCTCCTTTTCAAAAGTACTGATATACTCCGAGAAACTAAGCATTTCCAAAGTACTTTGCAAGGTTGGCATATCATCCTCATCATCATGATCCCCTTGGTCATCATTTAAATGAGACAGTAGGCAACCAGCAGAATTAGAATTCAATGATCCCTTGAAAGGAAAAAAATTCTGCATTAGGTTATAAAATTTAAAACCAAAGGAAAGTCAAAATAAATCATTCACTAATGAATGTGGATGGAAAAATAAATCTCATAGAGTGAATATATGTATCTTTGGTGCTCATTTCAATCCACTATGTCAAAAAGAGAAGCCCAATTTAGATTGCAGAATATCTAGTTTGTATCTAAAAAATACGGGGATTAAGCACCAATTAAGAGTTAACTCTCAAAGGCATTAAAGGATCGTAAAAACTCATACAGAATATATATATATATATTCTGCAATAGTGGCAATACAACTATTTATGATAAATCTTTTTAACAATAAAAGCTAATATTCTAAAGAAAAATACAGACAGGACCTTTTAGAAACCTGGTTAATTAGCATACACCATGTATGCATATGTATGCCTATAGAAAATGCAGAATGGTTAGTATTGGGGAAATAGGATTAGAAACGTAGTTAACTTTTTTTTTAAGCTAAGAGTGTAATATAGCCAAACTTTTATTATTATTATTAGTTGTTTGTTGGTTTGTTTGTATGTAGGTATGTTGTCTTTGTCTCATTTTTTATGTTAAAACTTAATAAAGATATTTATATATATATTTTTTAAAAAAGAAAAAGAAAATGCAGAATAGAGAAAGTGATCCTATGTTTCAAAAAAACACGTATACTTGGAAGAAGACCAGTAAATTATGATAGCAGTACTGTGTAATTTGATTAGGTTACGTATTTCTAATGTTCTGAATATTAAAGTGATTGAAGTTTTTTTTAGCAATCACACAAATATTAAGGAAAATTGTTTGGTAATACAAATACCTGCTGGTCATCTGTCACATCTTTCACAGCACCATTGGAAGCAACAGGAGTAGAATTAACTGCAGACTTCCAATCTTTCTGATTGGACAGTATGTCAAATAGAACCAAGGATCCTAGGAGATACAAACTCTATTGTTAAAATAGAATTTTGAGATATCTAAACAGTCTGAATTTAAACAGTAATTACACATTGACCTCTTAGGTATGTTTCCCAACCTTCCCTTTGCCTAACAAAATAGACAAATATTCACAATGTCAGAGTACTAGAGACGTTTCTAAGACAAAAATCCAACTGCAACTTTAAGAATTAAACCCCCCACTTAGACAAAAGTTCTCAAGCTGTCTACAATAAAAATGATTGAACTAATCAGCATATTAAGACATTGCATTACCTAAACTGTGGCCAGCAACAGAGATTCCTCCTTTAAAGTCAGGGTTTCTGCTCATGAATAGTGCATAAAGATGGTTCATCTCTACTGTTACTTTCTCCACAACTGTTTGGCAGTAAGTGGGGCTATTGTAAAACAGGATATCAAGTAGAGTCTCATTGGTGAAGTGGCGGAGGCGTCCAATAGTTGGCAATGTTATTTTTTTAATATTCCTTGAAAAACACAATTACACAGGTTATTAAAAAGTAATTTTTAATACGTAATATAAGACAAAATATTTTTTTCTATCCAACAAGTTGTATCTGAAAGGGATCATGTTCACGTGGTTGATGCCAGAGGGACTACTGATCTTCTGGGAGGGGGGAAGGAAAAGAATTAATTCACTGGGTGAGGTGGAAGCCTTTCTTAAGGAACACAAAAATCTCCTGGAAGAGGAACGACAAGGAGCAGTGGGGGGATTGGAGGAAGCCGGACCCTCTTCAGGGGCGGAGGGAGGAGCGGTACAGTGGAACTTAA
>JANHFP010005999.1:157845-170269 GCA_032468135.1 Calamaria suluensis | reverse complement strand
CATTAGGTGGACAAAGTATTTGAGTTTCATCTTCAGGATCTGGCCTTCTAAAGAACAATCAGGGTTGATCTCCTGTAGGGCTGACTGGTTGGAACGCTTTGCAGTCCAAGGGACTCACAGGAGTCATTGTCTGTCCACTGCAGGATGAAGGCCAGAGATATGTTGGAAACATGAGGAAGAGACCTTCATCTTGCAGTGGATGAAGGCCTAGTGTAAAATCATTATATGAAACTGGAACCATTTTATTGGTTTCACTTTTAAAAAATATACAACAAAATAAATGAACTTCTATATTTTTTGTTTTATTTACTAACATTTGCGTGCTACATATGCTTATGATTCTATATGGCTTGCAAGCAAAACAATAAAATATCAATAGAATGCTCACAAAATCAAACCATTAAAATGAATAATAATATGACCATAATAATATCAATAAAATGTTGCTTCTGCCCTGCAAATCAAAATACTGTCCTGAAGAGATGTTTTTTCACCATTGTGTGAAACACCATGAAAGTAGAAAAGAGCAAGCTTTTCCAGGGAGAAGGGCTTACTTCTTAGAATGCTATTCTCTGGGTCCATCTTTCTAGTCTCTTTCAAGGCAAGTCCCTGAAACACCTTAAAGAAAACCCCTACATAGGAAGTATGAGTTGTCAAATAGGTATGCCACAGGTAAAAAAGTAAAAATCCTACAAGATTCTTAGAAACCCATATCCACCCATATGAGAGATGTGGATCCACAATTTTGTACCTATCAGCTACTTTCAACTGGTTAATCAGGATTCTTTTCATATTATTAGTCACATTACAAAGTAGCTTTAGATATTTAAAAATCTAAAATATCTTATGTGTGAGAATTTAAACTGGTATGCTTGCTCAACTGATTTTCCTTCCTTCCTTCCTTCCTTCCGTCCTTCCTTCCTTCCTTCCTTCCTTCCTTCCTTCCTTCCTTCCTTCCTTCCTTCCTTCCTTCCTTCCTTCCTTCCTTCTGAAGAGCCATAGTGGCCCAGTGGTTAGAATGCAGTATTGCAAGCTAACTCACTACTCACTCCAGGAGTCAAATCTGAGCAGCTCAAGGTCCCTCCAAGGTCAGTAAAATGTGGACCCAGATTGTTGGGGGCAATATGCTGATTCTGTAAATCACTTGGAGAGGGCTGTAAAGCACTGTGAAGCAGTATGTAAGTCTAAGTGATATTGCTATTGCTATTATCATATTTATATGGCTGACCATTTTATAAAAAGTGATTGGATGGTGTACAACAATTTTAACAACAGTGAATCTCTATAAATTATATATGCTCACTCTCTTTTCCTCCATTTCTCCCCCCTCTCCCTCCCTCCCTCAAATAAAGCTTAATTACCAAAAGAACTTCACTAGAAAAGGGAATGTTAATAAGTAATGAAACAAAGAGCTCTGTCACAGAGATTAAATGCCCCTGTATCCAGGAACAAAGTTCACATAGCAAAGTGCAGCTGTTACTCTGCTTACAACCTTACAGCAGCCTTGTAACCTCTGTGCAAAAATCTGTCTGCTGTCTTTCCTGTTACTGTGCTGACTGGTTCAAGGTCCACCCAAGGTTCAAAGTTGACTATCTGAAGGCTTGCTGGCTGTGTCCTTTGTGCAGGACTGACAATTTGCAGATAAGCCACCAACTGCTTATTTAGAGATTATTACTATGAACAACTGAACAGCTCACATCTGAGGGTCTCACATTTAACCTTTGAATACAGGAAGCAGAGTTAAATGGAACTTCTGTTTATTAATCCTTTGAGAAACATTCTAGGTTATAAAATAATTTATTAAAGCCTATAAAATAATGATGGCTGGCCTGAATAGTAGAAACCAGATATGTATACTTTAAAATCACTCTTTATTAGAGCATGAAGAAATATGCTCTAATAAACAACACTGTTGTATATAAATAATCAATATAAAATGAAGTATTAGATTTATTCCCTTTACCAGTAGATACTGATATTATGTTCAAAGACTGTATTCTGCACATGTAACAACTCTGGCTTATGTAGATTCCATTTCTGGTGGCACTTGGGGACAGTCGCATCAGGACAAGCCTTGTCCTGGGGGTCCAGATTTCCCTTCATTGGTGGGCTCTTCAGAGTTGAAGGTCACCTCGCAGGGGTGACCGACCCAAGGGGCGCATGTCTGGGTTGTTAGGGGGAACAGTGGTCCCCTTGAAATGTCCAGGCAAGTTCTAGGAGTTGTGGATGGGGAGGCGGCTGTTCAAGCCACCATTTCTACCGAGCACGGAGCGGAGAGATCAATGCGGATTGACACTTATGGGTTGAGATGCTACAATGTTGCAGTGGACCTGTCAATCTGAATAATGGTTCTGGCGTTGAGTGAGAGTTTCCAGTTTCTTGATTGAATGGACAAAGAGGGGAGTGGGCTTTTGTTCCCTTCTATCAAGCGGCAGTATGAATGGACTTTAAAAAGAGGCTTTTGTATGCTTCTAGATGACCATGGAAGAAAATTAACTTTAAATGCTTAGCGGCGATCTTTCAGCGGTCTGGGTGACTGCTGCCCCAAAATCAAAGGGGACAGGCATAGTGGGCCCCAAATCCCCCTAAAACAGACTTTTTTTTTAACTTTTCTCTTCTTCTTGCCTTGCTCTGACCTCCCTCCCTGATGTGGCCTTGGTGCAGGAAGAAAAATAGTTCTGCTGGCCTTGGGCAATAAGGCCAGCTGATTCTGGCAACAACAAAGCATAGCTGTGGTTTTCTCCCTGGTCGGAGGGGGACTTTCCCACTGCTTCACTGCTTCTGCCTTGCAAAGCAAGTTCTCATTTAAAAAGAAAAAAAAGAATGATTGTTGGGCCTGTTGGATTCTATCTCGTCTGCAGAAATTGTATTGTTTTAAAGTGTCATTTCTCTAGTTCTGACAAGATTTGGACTGTTTGAACAATTGGCATTTGGACTGTTGGTTTGTTTGGTACATCAATTGATTCCACCAGAGACTGAAAAGATGCCTCCAAAATGGGCCAAGTAGCAGACTTCAGTTTCAGCTCCCACTTCTTCAACATTGAGTCAAGTGCAACAGACAGCTGCTTCCCTTTTACAACAGGAGAAGCCAGAACCAACATTGTCAGAGATCTTACAAGCCATAAATGGAGTGATCAGATGCAAAAAGATGCAGCAGAATTTAGACAAGAACTGAAAAACATGCAACAGGCCACACCAGAAAATAACCAGAAAATAGAAAGAGTGGAGGACATAACAGAGAAAATGGATTTAAAAAATGGAAATATTACAAAAAGAGAATCAGAGGTCTGAAAATACAATGTTAGAAATGGAGTTGGAAAGGTTATCATGCTTTCTGGGATTTCAAAATGTGGTGGAGGAGGTGGAAGAGGATCTGAAAGATGTAATGTCTCAACTATTGGTGGATTTGATTGGGGTAGATAAAACATTGGTTTGGGGAGACATTGATTTGATTTACATTTGATTTGCTAGAATGAACAATGTTCCAAGAGAAATTCATATTAAATTTTTAAGGCAAGCTGAAAGGGATAAGGTATTAAGGGTGATGAAGGAAGGAACTTTGAGATACAAGGGAAGGGAGATTACAGTACTGAAAGAGATTCCCAGAAAGATAAGAGACACCAGGAAGAAATATCAGTTTTTGACTAAGAAACTGTTTGCCAAAACTATTATTTTTAGATGGTTGATGCCAGAGGGTTTGTTAGCATTCTGGAAAGAAAAAGGATACAAATTAAATAATTATGAAGAAGAAGAAGCTTTCTACACTGAACATAAGAACTTCCTAGAAAGCTGGTCCCCAGGGGGAGGGAAGAGGGGGCAAGACCAAAAGAGAGGAGGTCCGACAGCCAGGACCCAGAGAGATGGAGAGATTAAGGTTACAAGATAAATAATGATGCATGCTTAAAGTTCTCAATAGAATATGAAAATGGCAAATAGAAAACTGGAGATCTAAGTAATTATTTGAATTAATAAATATGAAAATGCTGGTACAGAAAATATTTTGCTGTTAGTCAACTGTATATGATAAATGTAAAAGTGTAATAATTTTAAAACCATGAACCTATGATGTACCAAACCTTTTAACCTTTAGAAACAAGTTGTTATGTAACCAAACTGATTTCAAACTTTTCCCCTTCCATCTACCCTTTTCCCTTCCCACAAAATACCAATAAAACATTTTTGGACAAACTCTGGCTTATGTCTTTTATTCCACAGCACCATAAAATATAATAATAAATAAACAAGCCATAAGCATTTTAAACAAAATAAAACAAAAAACTGCCTAAAGTCCTTTTAAAATTGAATGGACATTTTGGAAATAAATGTTATAGCTATAAGTACTCCAAAGTCAATGGAAAAGACTTAGAACTAGCCAATTATATTAAAGGTAGCTTCTACCAACCTAGCAGTTTCGAAAGCATGTAAAAAATGCAAGTAGAAAAAATAGGGACAATCTTTGGTGGGAAGGTAACAGCGTTAAGTGCGCCTTTGGTGTTTAGTCATGCTGGCCACATGACCATGGAGACATCTTTGGATAGTGCTGGCTCTTCAGCTTTGAAACAGAGATGAGCACCACCCCCTAGAGTCATAAACGACTAGCACATAATGTGCAAGGGAAACCTTTACCTTTAGTAAAGTTATGCTTACAGGTCAGATGGTTTAGAAAAATTTCACATAAAGTCACATTTTGAATTAATTAAAAAATATAAACTTCAGATGTGTGTTTATCACATCTTCCTTCTTTGGATTACCACCCTAGCTATTGGGTTTTAATAGGCTCATTCATATCATGTAGGGCCACTGGCAGGCATTGGTAGATTAAAAAAACAGAAGAGGATGAAGAATGTACCATAGGTTGGCAGTTGTCCATCTTCAGAAAACTCTAGATGAAACAGTATTATGAGCTGAAAGGCACATGAATTTACCTTTCTTCACTCCAATTATAATATTAAGATAGATTTCCTCCACATGATGGTCCAGGTTCCTTGATCCTCATGAGCAAAATCACAGTTTCTAATGATTTTGCTAGGTGGCAAATGGATTAGAATTTGCACATTTGAAACAGTCACTTTTGAGAAGTATCTCCTAAGAAAAAGAAAGAGGGTGTCTCTACTTTCAGTTACTTCTCGATGGAATACTTTGCTTCAGTAATGAAAAAAATCCAGCTACTTTTATTCTTCTCTGCCGATAATTGCAAAAAGTATCATTATAGCATAACAAACTATATTTTTCTGCACAACCAATGATGCCTTCATTGGAAGTCGTAACAGGTTTTGACCACAGTCACAGGATCATAATTGTATCTCTGTCTATTTCTACATCAGTATGCATACAAAAAGGGTAATATTTATTCCACAAAACCACATCCTTTGCAGATGCTGGCATCCATGGTGTCTTTCCTCTACTTGTGAACTCCAATGGAGTTTAATTTCCATGTTAGCAAATTGCACAATAAACAAGGATACACATTTACCAAACAACCAGTGATGATGGGGTTGCATGCAGTCACTGGACTAATTTCATGGAGCTTTCAACCTAATTTAAAAAGCATCTGCAAGGGATTATTTCAGATCACCGTAAACCTGTTTTCCACTTACCCATACTTTGTTGCATATAAAAGAGAGAGGAGAGTCTCATCAATAGAATGAGAGATGAGAAAAGGCATCAGAAAGAGAACAGAACAGAGAAAGACTGGATGAACCACATATTTGATTTTGTTTGTCCCTTGCTTCAGACCCTCTAACCAGGTAAAACCCAATAGAATTTTAGTTTTAATCATTCCTGTCCTTCTGGAAGCGCCAAAAGAAATGGTAAATTCAGTTATTAAAAATATCTTTACTTTAAAATAAAGAACACCAAATATTATAATATAGAAACTATCAGCCCATAATAAAACTATTAAAGTTATTCAAATGCTTTCAGAGTCATGCTTCACAACATATAGGAGTATGTACCAACCAGACTTCCTTAAACAATTAAAGCAGCAGCATCTCTTTCTGGTTCAGAAGCTGCTTCTAACAATCTCCCTATGCAAATCATTTCTTTAAAATGATTTCTGCATCTCTTTAAAAGCTACAAAAGCATTTCAATTTTTTTTAAAAAAATCAGGGTGCACTTTAAATAAGCATATAAAGCTTTACAAGGAATGGAGTTTGATAGCTCCCAAAATTTGTTTACAGGAGAGGGGTATCTACAGCCTTGAAGTAGGCATTTCTGTAATCCAAAATTAATGTAAATAAGTGATTATATTTTGTCATATATTTTTAAAATATGAAATTAATATGAAACACCCACAACTTCTGCGGACATGCCATTTGACTGATTATTTGGTCTCACTGTCAGTAAATTTCTCATTAGTTTGAGGTTGGATCTCTCCTTCATAAGTTTCCATCTGTTATTTCTTGTCCTGTCTTCATGTATTTTGGAGAATAGGTTGACCCCCTCTTTGTGATAGCCCCTTAGATATTGAAATATGTATATTGGAAGACTGCTATCATGTCACTCTTAATCCTCTTTGTTAGACTAGACATACTTAGTTCTCTCATATATTTTAGTCTCCAATCCCTTAATCATCTTTGTTGCTCTTCCTGCACTCCTTCCAAAGTCTCAAAATGTTTTTCGTATTTTGTGTACCAAAACTGGATGCAATATTCCAAGAGTGGTCTTACTGAAGCATTAGAAAGTGGTACTAACACTGCATGTGATCTTGGTTCGGTTCCTTTGTTGATGCAGTTTAGGATTGCATTGGCTTTTTTGGCAGCTGCAGCACACTACTAGCTAATTTTTAAGTAGTTGTCCACTAGAACTCTCAGTTACTGCTGTTGAGCCATGTACCACCTATTCTATACCTATGCATTTGGTTTTTCTTGCCTAAGTGTAAAACTTACTTTTCTCATCATGGAACTGCATTTTGGAAAGGGTCCAATATTCAAATCTGTCATGATCCTACTGGGGCTTGAGTTCAAAGTGTTAGCTACTCCCCCACATTTTATATCATCTGCAAATTTAGTGAGTTTCCCTTCTATTCCCTCATCTAAAACATTTATGAATATATGGAAGAGTAATGGGCCTTAGACATAATCTTGGAGTACCCAACTTCATACTTCCCTCCATGTACTGTAGATATAGTTCCTTTATTGACTATAGTTCTTTCTACTTCCTAATTTAGCCCTGGACAGAACATCTCAGATGTTCAGTAGAAAAATATATCCAGTGCAATACATTACTAGTTATCCCACGAACCTGGATTTAGACTGTAGGAAGTATGACTTTTGTAATAGAGTTATAAATGTCTGGAACACCCTACCTGATCCTGTTGTTACACTTGCCAATCTCCGTGCTTTTTCCCTTAAAATATCTACTGTGGACCTTTCACGTTTTTTAAGAGGTCCTTAAGTAGGCGTGCATAAGTGCATCCCTGTCCTACTATTCCCATCCATTTGTACTCATCCCATGTGTTTATGGCTATGTTTTGCCTATTTATGTCTTTAATTGTGCCAAATTTGTGTCTATGTCTATGTTTATAATGTTACTTGTTTCCTTGTACCTGTTGACAAAATAATTAAATAATTTAAAAATAATAAACTAAGAATCTCTATAAACATTACTGTTCTGAGCTAGGCTTCTCAAGAACATAAAGCATAATCCTTGTCCTGACAAAAAACCCTTTTTATTAAGTTACTGTGAATTCTTCTCATTCACATCCATCAAAGTCTTTCAGGGAAGAACTTATAATCACAGACCTTATCTGGCTTGGAGAGCTGCCAGGCCAATATCTTCAAAACTTGGCAAGAAGTCTCTGAGAGTCATGAACCAAGTAAGTGAACTAATTGTTTCCTGCAAACTCCCCTCCCCTTTTGTTCCTCTTTATTCCCTATGGGAGGGACCATTCACTGTCCATTTGAGTTGACCCTTGTTCCTTAACTATTCCTTTTTCCTGACAACTCTGGGAAGAGGCTCCAGCTGTTCTGCCCCACTGATATCTGACTCTGAAGGCAGCTGACAACTGTCAGGTGACCCTGGCCCCATCTCTGCCTCCAATGCAGAGCATTCCCCAGACTCCAGGACTGGTCCATGTTCCTCCCAAACCTCCTGACTGTCGGAGTCTGCCACTAGCTCCACTGGCTACTGGCGGGCCACAACAATTATTATGGTTTTAGTTCTATCTTTTAGTTGGCATCATAATTAGCACATGGACAAACATTTCGTTAAATAGTAATACTAATATTTGTATTATGTTTAAACACCAAAAATGCTGGCAGTTAATGCCATTCCTACATTTCTGTCAGGCACAAGTAACCAGAAACAGGATTTTGGTTTAAAACACATTGGGTTTATTACATGCTACCTATGCACAAGAATTTGATCTACTAACAGTAAAGGCAAATTGGCACTAGATAAGAGTCAACAGAGTGCTAAATAATGAGGTCAATAGAAGACAGGTTGACTAAATGAGGTGGATTGAAATTTATATTTTAGATTGGATTAATTAATTTGTTCCAACCCATGCATAGATGCCAGCTGGTTGTAAAAGTATATTTTATAAGTCTGGATGGGAAAAACAGCATAGTAGTTTCTGCATGCTAATTGAAAGCGCAGCATTTTCTGAAGTTGTTCCTGTTATTTTCTGCAGATTCAGATCTCAGCTCCTGACAGGGGATTCAGTGCAGAACTAAATTATGATAACTGACTTGGCAGCAATGGAAAAAGGTCATTTACTCTAATGCAATAAAAATAAGCAATAAGTTCCAGTGATGCATATAGTATGTTCTATGCTATCTTGCTTTTTCATTCTTCTCTCAGCAAAAGCATGGAGATACAGTGCAAAGATTTTTTTTTACACTAACCTACCATCTCACTTGTTACCAAAAAACAAACAAACAAACCCCTATCCTGTCATCTGCTGAGGCTTAACCTCAGAAGCTTAGTGTGGTCCTTTATTTTGTTATTCAAACCTGTCTACTTTTTAATCATCTCTGTAGCATTGGGGAAAAGCCGCTGATCCTGCACTACTGTTGCATAAAAATATACATTTCTCTAAAGCTGGTGAATTCAATAGGCAGTTGGAATGCACAAAGAAAGGACCAAATCCAAAGAGTACAATTTGTGCAATGCACTGCAACAACCATATTTAGCAGAATTTACTTGCTCAGCATTAATACAGATAAAAATGGAAAGGGTTTATATTAATTGACATTTACTGACTTTTTTAAAAAAATAGTAAGGGAAAATATTAAAGGGCCAAAATATATTTTTATTCTTGATCTTTTTCTTTGACATTGATCAGCTTGGGGAGCTAATTTACATTTGCAGAAGATTGTCATTTACAAATTAAAATTAATCATTTTTTCAACTTTGTTCACTTTTATCTGAGTTTAATAATTACAGTTACATAATGCAATTAAACTGATGTTGATTGAGGAGAAAAATCAAAACATTGCTAATTGTATGGTTAATAATATTTTGACACAGTCATTAATTATAATTGAACACAATTTTAGTATTGCTCTTATGCCTCCTGACATCATATTTGATTTGAATACTGCTTTTATTTCTTTGTTTTTCTAACATATATATCTTGTCTTATCTGGAGCTATAAAATGCAATGATACATTATTGACTGCTGTTATTTACTTTATCTGTGACCTAACTCACATAATGAAAAATATATGTTTAGATAATTGTTTTTAAAATTGTTGAAAAAAGACTACAAGAAAAAAAGGTAATCACATACTTTATGAGACCAAAATGTAATTTAGTAATACAATGTTAGCATGGTTTCAGTGGATTAAAATACATTATTTTACATCCAATCCTGCAGTTGGTGATTAAGCTAAATTCAATTTCTGCAATTTTGAAAGTCCTAAAATGATCAACTAGGAAATAGCAGTAGCAAACAAACATAGCACAGTGATCACTAGAGATACATGAGATCTTATATTTCTAACTGCAGCATCTGTTGGACTTTAAAAACATTTTATTGCCCTAAAGATACCAAGCAAGTTCATAGTTACAGATGTTCAGTTTATTGTTTCAAATTTCTTTTAAAAAGAGCAATTTCCTGAGACATTAAAATCACAGATAAATGTATTTCACAAGCAGTCACAAATAATTAATGGTATATATTACTGTAGTTATCATGATACAATAATTTAACCTCTACAGTACATCTGAGATCTGTACCAGTCTTACGCTGTGTACTACTCTAACTTCATATTATTTCTCCTTCTTCAGCAGGTAAACTGGTTTATTTTGGCTTAGCTGAAATGCTAGAACCGTGATGGCAAATCTATGGCATGCTTGTCACCTGTGGGTCCATATTGGTGGGCATGCGAGCACAGCTCCAGTGAGCATGCATGCACCAGCCAGCTGATTTTTGGGCCTTCTTGGCCCACCTGAAGTCAGGAAACAGGCTGTTTTCAGCCTCTGGAAGGCCTCTGGGGTGGGGTGGAAGCCCTTTTTTGCCCCAGATTCCTAGAGGCTCTGGAGCCTGGGAAGAGTGAAAAAAAAGCCCTACCGGGCCTACCATGCTAAAAGTGGAGGGTTGCATGCAAATGTGCAGGGTGGGTGGGACACATAGAATTATGGGTGTGGGCATGAAGGTGACCCCCCTGCCAAACTCCCCCTGCTTTTGGCACACAATGGCAAAAAGGTTAGCCATTACTGTGCTGAAAGAACATTTCTAAAACTAGTTTTCACCTGGCAGTCTGGAGCACTGGAGATAATGCAGATATCATTTTTCCATCCAAAATAATTTGTCTCAAGTACTCCTGGCTCTGATTTTCTGCAGCAGGTCAAGAAAATGCTAACTTGATCATTCTGTTTGTCCTCAATAACGCTTGTGAAAGAAGCAGGGCACATGAGCTTTGGGGAGACTGGCTGCATGAAATGTAATTTCTTTTTCCCCTTTTTGTGTGGAATCACAGGTAAGGGATTCTCTTGCTGCAGGGCCTACAATAGCTAAAAGCAGGGGACTGATTTTCGCTCCTTTTTAGCACTCCACTATTATTTATTTATTTATTTATTATAGCAATGAAATCTATTGTAAATATTTTTCAAACTGATTTTGAAGGATTGAAGAATGAAAATAGCAATAGCCCTTAAGGCAAAAATGTAGTAAGAATATTTGTCTTGTTCAGGATTATTTCACAGGTCTTTTGTTTGGTCATTATTCTTTGCTCTACAATATCAACAATGCACATGCAATATTAAAAGATAAATTAAAGGGAGGGAGAAAAAAGTGATATAAATTATGTACTTCATAACTGAGATAAGACATAGCTATACAATCACATTAAACCCAGAATTTAAGATTACGTAGTTGCATTACCTAGGTGTAAATATAAATGGAGACTGTAGATCATTGTGGGTTGAAACCAGAACATTAATTTGAATATGGAAACATATTGGTATATGCAGTCAATTGCAGAAATAATAGTTAAAAAATAATGATCATCTCTTGATATTATCAGAAAACAATATGCAGCTTTTTGCACTAATTCAAGGTTCTGTACTTTTTTTACATAAAGTGATTACTACCATTAAACTTTTTTTAACTGTATGGCAAGGCAAAAAGGATACACTCATCTGTTTACTGAAAAGCAAGATACAATCTGCACTGAAGTTTAGAAACTACTCCCGCCAATGTTTTATTTATTTCAGGATGCTCATATATAATTAAATGAACTACTGTAAAAATGCATATAGAGTTTTAATTTAATCTTGTTCCATTATATGAACTGCTGTTGTTTTAAACATGGAAGCATATTTTTTTTGGCTTGGTAGAATGTTAAATCACACAAAATCCACCTATGCTTATTCTGAAAAGATGCAGGCAATGTACAAATTTATCATTTCATCTGCTGTGAGTGAGAACTGGAACTCTTTATTTGAGCATTATCTCAATTCATTTTTTCCAGAATGTTGAAATGTGAAACCATGTTCATGATTAGAATAATAAAGATCATTAATTTTAAAATAATGTAGATGCAATGAAATTCAACAGAAGATAGGAATAAGGAGAAAGGAAAATTAGAATTAAGAGTGAAATGAATGTCTCTGAAACAGATTAGGTTGTCTTGGCAGAAGATAATTAGCAGGTTAAAGGGTGTGAGGCCAAGTTCTAAAATGAACATGTGATAATTATTCACATATTGAGACACTTGTACAAAGTCAGCCATAGAAGTTGCAAATGAAAACAACAGAAAAATGCTGAGAAAAAAAAGAGGCAAAATGAAATATGCCGGATTTACAACAAAACATGTTATAATATGTTAGGTTTAAACATTTCATTTAAAGAATTTTCTGCAGTTGAAATGCTAATTTGCTGTAAAGTTGATGGAAAAAATGGACAAAGTTGGTGCAGCAGAATCTGGTAGATTGTAGGAATGATCATATTACCAATTAATGTATAGATAACTATCTA
>JANHFP010005999.1:140089-151941 GCA_032468135.1 Calamaria suluensis | reverse complement strand
CATTCATCTTTAAGGCTGCAATGCGGCCTAAAATTGAAAGTTGGAGTTTCCCCCATATTTCAAGATCTTTTTCTATTGTCTTAACTAATCTATCATAGTTGTCCTCTTTCAATTTTTTACATCTTTCAGTCAACCAAATTCCTAAATATTTCACTTTGGTCGCAATCTTTAAACCTAGTGTATTTTCTAATTCTACTCTTTGTCTTCTAGTATGATTTTTAATCAAAACATTCGTTTTTTCTTTATTAAGTTTGAATCCTGCCACTCTTCCAAATTTTTCTATTTCATTAAGCCAATTCAAACCATTCTCGAGAGGTATTAATGTTGAATCAAATGCTGAACTCACATTAAGTTAGAGTCATACTTTCTTTTTATTAGGGACATTTTCCCCAAAAGAGACTTCTCTTACACTTTTTTCCTAATATGATTTTCAGTTTCAGGTTGTGTCCTGATAGACTCTCTGTAAAGGAATGCATCTTGAAGGCTTACATCCCGAGTTATATAAAATATTATGTAAGACTATGTAAACATTAGTGACCCACCCATTAATAATCGTTTAAATTAATAATGTATAGTTAGTCCGCGACTTACAACAGTTCATTTAGTGATGGTTCAAAGTTACAATGCCACTGAAAAATGACTTATGACTGTTTTTCACACTTACAACCTTTGCGGCATACCCATGGTCATGTGATCAAAATTCAGATACTTGGCAACTGACTCATTATTTATGACAGTTGCAGTGTCCCAGGAACATGTTACAAAAGGTTACCTTCTGTAACCTTCTGACAAGCCAAGTCAATGGGAAAGCCAGATTCACTTAACAACTGTGTTGCTAATTTAACAACTGCAGTCATTCACTTAACAACTGCTGTAAGATAGGTCATCAAATGGAGCAAACCCCACTTAACAGTTACCTCATTTCGCAACATAAATTTTGGGCTCAACTGTGGTCGTAAGTCAAGGACTACCTGTATTAAACACTTTTTAAGTACTTTGTTGTCTCAGACACAAGCCAACATTTACTGCAATTCAGTTGGGTTCTGAATCAACAACATGGCATTATCTAAATATTCAACTACAAGAATATTAATACTGAAGCAGAGTTATTACATTTTGCTATAACACTTGATAATTGACCTGGAATTTGACAAGTTAATGAAGTTTCTGTCCTGATGTCTATAAAACCACAACACTGGAAGAGAGCAGGCAGTCCTTTATTATCACCTGTCTTTTGTTCCAAGGCAAAATTCTTTACCTATTATCTAATTGTTCAATACAATTATCATAGTAGCTTAAATTATTGGTTCATCTAACACAGGTGTAGGCATTTTATGACCTGCAGGCAACATCCACCCATTTGGCTGTCTCTGTCCAGCCTTTGGCGGTGGCAGGGGGGAGTGGCAATGAGAAAGCAGTGGTGGCAGGGGACAGCAGGAGGGGTCAGCAGCCCTCCACAACAGCCCCAGTTCCTCAGGTGGCCCCTTGGGAAAATTAATTGCCTACTCCTGATCTAACCACACTCTGACTGAATGTCAAATAGAATTTTTGAGGAACTTTGGTAGACATGAAATAAAATCTGGTAGAAGAATTAAAACAACAACTGAAACATAATGCAGTAAGATGAATGGAACTGCATCATAAAGATATTTATCCATTTCCTCTTTAGAAGTCTGAAGGGAAATATAATTACATTATTGCTTCTATTATTGGAAGACAATGTTATTTAAGTCATTTGCTCCAAAGTAGTGCATTTTTTACAACACTTAAAAGATTATTTTTTTTATTTTGGGGGGCATTTCACTATTGTATTTTCTTTCATCTTTTAGATAATATATAGTTGTTATATTTGTTACAGTTTCATATACATTAAAAAGATTTAAATTCTAGTGCATTCATAGACCTATGGCTAAATTTGAATATTTGCTCTGTATCAGTTCACTGTGAGCCAACATGAAATCATTTATCTGAGGAAATTATTCAAACTTCCCTATCACCTGAAAAGTCTAAAACAATTCACATTAAATTGCATTTTGGTAGACACGCATGCACACCAGCCTTGGTTTGTCATGCCTGTTTGTTGACTATGCATTCAAATCAACTTTGAAATCAACTTTATTTTGCAAGCCTTGTTGTAGCCTTCCATGAGAAGGTGCCAAATAGTCAGCTGCGATCTGTGTCAAAGATACAGCTCCCACACACACATTTCTGCATCATATTTTCCTAGCTGGTGGTGGGAAAGAAAAAGGTTAAACCAGCGAAACTTGGCCAAACCGATGAATGGCACAGAGAGAGAGGGAGAGGGGGAGAGAGGGAGAGAGGGAGAGAGAGAAATAAGGGAGGGACTGACAAGCTGAAATGAAGGGAGGGGGAAGGAAGCTCGTAGGCTGCGGGTGAGGCTTTGAAAGTCAGCCTCGCAGGCATTGCAGCAGAGCCCCGAATCAGGGAGAAAGGAGGAGGACATTTACACACAGAGACGCAGCTACCCTGTGGAGAGGGTGAGGGCAGCTTCCTGAAAGGGCATTGTGTAGTTGTGCGAGTGCAGCTATGCCTCTGTGCGCTTTCGTAACGGCGCCGGAGGCGGCGGCTTCATGAGTTGCTTCGTAGAGCGGCGGCCGTTTTCTCCTCCCCTCCCCTCCCCTTCAGCCGCCACTCGCCGGAGCTCCCCACGCTAGGTATTAACTGTCTGGAGTTCGCGTCCGCTTGTCACGGGTGGCCTTTGGAGCAAGGGGAGGTGCACGCGGCCGCGCGGGCGCGCCCAGAGCCCTCTGACGGGCTGCGGACAGGCGGGCCGGCGTTCGCTCCAGACAGGGGCTGGTGCCGCTGCTTCCTGAGGACGGGCAATGGGAGTCGCGGGAACGGCCGGCGGAAACGCCGCGGACCTCGTTTTGGGAGGTAAGCACGAGGGCCCCGGTTGGCTTTTCGCCGGGGGAGGGGGTGCGGGAGGGCGGGGAGAAGAGGGCGAGGACGACGAGGAAGAAAATGGAAATGGCCGCGGCTGAGGTTAGGGACTCCGGGGATAGAGCGAGCGGGAGAGGCGCCGCTTTGGCACCCTGACAGGAACCGGGATCAGGGAGAGACTTAAAGGGACGGATGGAGTCGAGGAGCACAGGCGCTGGAGGAAGAACGGGGAAGGGGCTACTTCGGATCTCTCAGGATTATATCCGGTGGAACCGGTCAGTTTTTTTCCCCCTCTTGCTTTTCCTTCACCCCCCTCCCCCGCCACAGGGGCTATGTAAATAAAGTTTGGAGGCGAATTAGGGGAGCAGAGCGAGCAAACTTTGTGCCCCCTGCCCTCGCTCTTTCCAGCCTGATGCATGGGGCGGCTTTTTTTAAAAAAAAATAAAATAAATAAATCTCCCCCCTTTCGCATCCTCCATACTTTCCCCTCAACCTTTTCCCTGAATTAGAAGAGCCCACAAAGTCTTGTGCGCAGTAGCTGCAGTTCCACCAGCTGCTCCTCTGCGGATTTAGAGCCTTGGCGAGCTCCTGAAGGCTCAGCCCTCTTCTTCCCACTCCCTTCCTTGCTCCGGAGGCTCCTCGTAGCGCTCCGAAGCTCCCGTTTCTTCTTTAATTTGCATGCACAACCGCTCTAGACAAGGCCATGCCTCTTTTCTGCCTGTGCTCACCTCTCGTTATTTATTCACTTTCTTTCCATTGGCAAACAGGGTGGATATGCACGCCTGCATGCATGCGCGCACGCACACACACAGACACAGATGTTAAAGACTTTTGTTCCCGGTCCAACCTGATCTTCAATAACAGATATTTTTCGAATCGCTTAGTTCAATAATGTGTTCCCACTTTCTTTTGCCTTAGTCCAAGCTCAACCATATCTTGTTGCACCATTTATCTCTAGTGATGATTTTCTTGGCCAAGGCTTCTTCAGAAACAACAGGGAGGGAAGTGGTAAAATCTTTGTAGGTTTTTGGCTTGCACTTACTGAATTTAATGACAAACAGTTGTGACTGGAAATCACTGGGAGTGTATTAAGAAACTTTCTAAAAGTATATAGTGTATAATGAATTGATAACATTGTCAACCCTTTGTGCATACTGTATTAGTTATAAAGTTCTGACATTGCTAAATATGGAAGTGCAATATATGGATACTTAATGTATATTGTTTTTAAACAACTCTTTTCCTAAATATGTAGTTTATTGGCCAAACCAATTATTTCTACAATACAGAGTGGCATATTTTTTGGGCACAAAGCAGATGTAATGTCATGCATAATATAATCCACAGAGTTTGTTGGGAACATAGGACAATTCAACTTTTAATTTCAGCTTGATTTTAGAGGTGATATTGCTCTTTACTCTCTGGAATAAAGCCTGTTAGGAAAGAAAAGATGAATGAATCTGTATTTAACTTTTAATGGATTGTAGCTCAGTGTGACATATGTTACATTCTCAGTAGACTAGTTAAGTATGTGTGATCTGACTAGGCAATGTGCTTAATAGAAGTATTATATGTTTCTAAGTGTTCTGCTTTTGCTTTCTGATTGTCCCTGATTAGTTTTTTAAAAAGTTTTTGGCTTATTTTAATTCTCTACAGAATTCAGGAAGGAACCTCTTTATATACACACACTCACAAACAAACACACACACACACACAAAGCATTGGTTTAGGACAGATGATAAGAAAATTATTGGTAGAGTAGTGGCTATTTTTAATTATTGTAAAACAAATGTAATGTTTAGATAGAATATTTACATGATAGAAGTCGCTAAATTCAAAGTAAGGTATATAGACAATTATTTGTGTTTGAGAAAATATGATTTATTTTTTAAGTAAATTCCCAGACACAGATTGATCATATAAATATACACAAATACATTACCAATAAAGGTGTGGCACTGAGAATGTGACTTATTAATGGAATGTGTTCAAAGAGCTTCACTTACTCAATAAATTCCAGATGCTTTCAGTTGCTTGTATTTTCTCAATTCTTAACAGGTATAGGATTTAGCATGATTAATTTGGAGCTACTTTTGGGCATTATTATTGGGCATACTTTAATTTGTTCTTCATAATTGGAATAGAATTAAAGTACACATAGTATCACCTTTAATTATGACAATGGCAGTTGCACTTAGACTTATATACATTCTACAGTGTGTTACAGCATTCTTTGAGTGGTGCACAATGTCATTATATAACTTTACCAAACCAAGATTGCTATTTTCTCTTCCTTCCCCCATTTGTTTTTTTTGGGGGGGAGGTAAAAGTAAAAGATAGATCTGGTCATAAGGCTGCCTTTCCATTTCTTTATCAGATTTGCATGGCATTATTTAACATTGTTTGGATGCTTTTTCACAAATTATCAATATTTATAAGTTCCTAAATTTTTATTAATATTAAATAACCCTGCATTAAAATTTTCAGAAAAAATGCCAATCATTTTCAAAATACAGAGTTTAGTGTAAGGTGGCACTGTAATCAATAGGAGATGTTGAAATATGAATTTGCTTGTTGAAAAATCAAGCCTTTTCATTCATATTGTTTTCCTACTTATTTACACATTATGGGTTTTTCATGTGTGCTTGGACTCCTACAAATTCCTAAAAGGCCTATGAATTCTAAAAAAACCAAACACGTCAACTCAAGCTCGATTCTTGCGACTAACCAACATATCCATGTTGTCTTGGAAACAATACATAGATCTATAAAAGAAGGAGGTATTTTTTATTCAATTTTGTAATTTTGTCTTCAATCCTCAGATCACTTGGCGATCTCTTATCCAAATATTAATTTGATCTTTTTCTCATTATTCTGATCTTAAAAAAATAAGAATCACCAAGAGGTGCTAGATTCCATACCATAGTGGTATGGATTTTAAAGCTGAATAGTTTTAGATAGTAATTAAAATAAATGTTTTGCTCAAGTTGCTTTTTTACAAGTATTATAATACCTGCCACAAAAAACTGAAACATTATTTTAAAAGCTTAAAGGGATGCTTAAAGGTTGGTTTGGATAGGTTGATGCTGTATAAGAATTTTTATTCTGTTTCTAGTGAAAACTTAAGTTCAATATCTGAGAGATTTTCTGTTTAAACTTTCTTAAATAATATGATTACTCTGCAGATTTCTAAAAATATAGATGAAATAAGCATGTAATGAAAATTGTCAATATAGATCACTTCTAGTAAGGATGGTGGTGGGGAGTGAAAGTATTTCCTCTGATTAAACTTAAGAAAATCAATTTAAATTACATGAATTTTAAAATTAATAATTGCATTGGTGAGAAGTTTGCTGTTGGTTCCAGTGTGAGATTTCCTTCAAAAGTAATACCAGCTTCAGTAGATTTTCCTCAGAACTGTAGAGAAAAAAATGGAGAAAGTAGATTGTTGATATAGATATATAGATATAAATACAGATGTAGATGTGCTGAACTTGTAAATTATTGCCTTTATCAACTGTCATAATTTTATGTTTAAAATCTACAAATTCAAGGCAAAAAAATCATACCAAATCTAGTTGGCTTTAAGGTTAGTGATCTCTTTTATCATTTTCTGCTTCCAAAAGCGACATTTAAAACATTGATCAACCGATTGATGCATTTTGCCACAGATGTGAAAAATACAAAAACTGCTTGCTTTTATATAAATTTCCTTGTATCTTGTTTGCCAAACACGACAGTACTGTTAATATTATGTTCCAATACAACAGGTTTTAAATCACCTAAAAATGCCAAGATACAAAAATCTAATTGCTGTAGAATTTACATAAAATGATGAAGGTCTGAAAGATGCTACATAGTCTTGGGTGGAGATACTGCTTCCAATGAATCAGGGTTGCTACAAATAATTTATGATCTGTGCTGTTGCATCTTTGTTAATTGCCACCAAAATAGACTTTGGCCATTTTAGAATGTGTTTCCAGTTTAATCAGTACTAAGACCTATGAAAAAGTTAGTGTCTTGGAATATTTTTAGAGTGTCAGTAAAAGTGTATTACAATGCATAAGAAAAAAAGTTATTAGATACAACATTAAAATTAGCAGATGGAATAATATTGATCAGTCTTTTTACTATATTGATAAAGAGCCAATTCATAAGTAGAGAACAAGCATGTATAGATTCAGAATGAAATGTCTTTCCATTGTAACAAAACATTCATTATCTATTGTAACATTGTATGCTTTTGTTACTTTCTTTCTCCTTTCCCCTCATTTGTTCTTTTTCCTTTTTTTTAGGTTTTATATAAACAGTGTCCCAAATTTATATTTATATAAATAGCCTCCCAAATACAAAGAAACTTCAGCATGCAATTGCTGATCAACTTCCAGGACTACCCCAGTAGTAAATGTGACAAGGCTCTTTAACCCCACAAAATTTAACAATTAATGCTGTGATCTGTTGGGTATTTTCATGTTCTAAAAGGCAAAAAAGGCAACACTATTCAGCGTTGCAAAACAAATACTGAACTCAGATTATTTTAAATGTATATTTATCTTACATGTTTTATACTGTAACCCAATACAGGTAGTCTCATCTTACAACAGTTCACTTAGTGACCATTTGAAGTTATGATGACACTGGAAAAAGTGACTTATGACTATTTTTCACATTTATGACTGTTATAGCATCCTCATTGTCATGTGATTTGCATTTGGGTGCTTGACAACTGATTCACATTTATGATGGTTGCAGTGTCATGGGATAATATGGATCACCTTTTGCAACTTTCTGACAAGCAAAGAATAGAATAGAATAGAATTTTTATTGTCCAAGAATAATTGGACACACAAAGAATTTGCCTTGGTGCAAATGCTCTCAGTGTACATGAAAAAAAAAGATATGTTCATCAAGAATCATAAGTTACAATAGTCATAAGGTATAAGTGAACAGGGAAACCAGATTCAATTAAACAATTGTGTTACTAATTTAACAACTGCAGTGATCCACTTAACAAACATGGCAAGAAAAGTCATAAGATGGGACACTACTCAGTTAACAAATATAACACTTAGCAGTACAAACTTTGGACTCAATTGTGATCGTAAGTTGAGGACTACCTGTATAGTGCTTAATTTTATAGATGTAAGCTCCATTGAATTCAATAGGATTTAGCTTCTGGGTAGAACTGGTATTGCTTTAGAAAATTACTAAGTTATGCAATTAAGTGATTTACACAAGTAATTGCCTCTCAGACTCAGACCATACAGAATTCTTGTATAACTTACTCAGATCCTGCAGGAAAACATTTTGAAAGTAAGAGGTTCTCTTTTCCCCTCCCCACTCCCATCACCACCATCTTCACCTCCTCCATAAATAATAAGAATAGAATCAGAAATGTATCTGTTTATTAAAATATAGCAAATATGTCTTAGTAAAAATAATACAAAAATACCACTCTGACTTTTTATTTTTGTATCTTTGTTGTAAAGATATATGTTCTTTAAATTGAACCAATAGCAAACTTGAAAAAGGATTGAACAAATGAATAAATAAATAAACAAATTTATAGCTGATTCAAATATAATGGTTATATTCAGAGAAATCCATTTCTGACTTTGGGACAGAAAGATATAATCTTGTGCCCTCTTCACTTGTGACAATTGCAATCTTTATTTGTAACACCCTTAGTTTGGATAGGGTTAGTTTTTGCTTTCTAAGATTAAATTAATTTTTCTAGTGATTATAAAGATACTTTCATATATACTAGGTGACTGTTACTGTGTACTGATGTCATAATGTCTTTTTATTAGTTTCTATAGCTACTCATCTTAATCATTCTGGATGGCATATAATTAAAAAAATATTACAATTGAAACAATAAAAACATTTTTATTATTATAGTGTGGAATATGGTGGGCAGAAATGTACTTAGAACCTGTTTTTCTTTTTACCAATCTCCCAAGAATGATTTGTTGTAACCATTATGCTATAATAGATGAAATTATCTAATGAAAGGAGGTGTTTCCAGAAAAATGTTCCAGAGACATCTTTGGGTAATGCTTTTCTTATGTATGTATTTATTGTATTTTTAGACTGTTGCATCAAAACACTCTTGTCAATGCATCAATTAAAAAACAGATAAAATATTCATGCTAAGTATAATTTTTTTTAAAAAATCAAAATGATAAAAACTGAAAATATTTTAATTTTAATAATAAAAATGGAATGTAAATAACATAATTTTGAATTGCTACTTTGATGTAGTAGTTAAGGTACTGGTCTAGGAACAAAAAGATTGTGAGCTCTAGGGCTTCTTTAAACACAAAAGCCAGCTGGGTGATTTTGGACCAGTTACTGTTAACTCATAAGTTATTGTTGTGGGCAAAAAAGGAGACAGCTATGTTAGTTCTCCCTCACGTGCATGCACACATAAAGTATGTCAGAATCAAAAATATAATTAAAAACGAACACCAAATAACTCAAATAAATTTTAGTAAATTTAATTCTGATGATTATAAATAGTCTACTTATTCTATTTGGAAGAATTCTATCTTAGCTAGTTTTTAGAACAAAAAGAATGGAGCAAGCCTTAAATCTGAGAAACTATTTCATCATTAGAGAGTAGCAACTGAAAAACAGTGAGTCCTGGCTTCCATTCAGTAGGCTTTCCTAAATTCAACCATAATAGATTGAAACATATTATTTGCTCACTGAATGGAATTTATCACTTGTTGATTTTTCGCACAAAGGTTAGCTATTTGTAAACAAGGAGAAAAACCATGTTTTAGGCAAAATATACATAGAAAGGTAAAGGTTACCCCTGACCAGTTATATCTAACTCTAGGGGCTGTGGTCATCTCTGCTGAAACTCAAGATTGCCCAAAGTCTTAGGAATTTGCTGATTTTCACTACTAAGGTGTGTCTTAACACAATGTCAAAGAGTAAAGACGTCAGCAATGATCTTGGAAAAGCAATTGTTGCTGCCCGTTAATTGTCAGGCACATGGAAAATCAGGAGATTCAGGCAGTTTTAATAAGTATAAAGATTTATTGTAGGTTTAAGTTATCTACAAGAATCTGGGTGAGTGACTGTTAACAGAAATGTGCAGGAATTAAGAATAGAAAGAAATTCAAGGTGGGCTGGACTTAGATCTTGTGCAGACATGAAGGTACTTGTGACTTATTACATGTTTGACCCTTCACTTGGGCTCAACCTGATCATCTCCTACATCAATCTGGGAAGGGCCATAAGGCCATTTCCAGACAATTTAAAGTCCATCATCCTGCAGTGTGGAAAATTATTCACAAGTCAAAAACAATTCAAGACCATTGCCAATCTTCCCAGGAGTAGATGTCCCAGCAAATTCACCTCAAGGTCAGACCATGCAATGCTCAGAGAAATTGCAAAAAATCCAGGAGTACATCTCACACTCTACAGGCCTCAGTTACCATGTTAAATGTTAAAGTTCATTACAATATAATTAGAAAAGACTGAACAAGTATAGTTTCTTTGGAAGGGTTATCAGAAGAAAGCCTCTTCTCTTTAAAAAGAACAGCTTAGGTTTGGAAGGTTGCATTTTAACAAATAAAAGACTTGATCTTTGGATAGACAAGACTAAAGTGGAAATGTTTCGCCATAAGACACATGGCCACATTTGGTGAAAACCAAACAGCATACCAGCACAAACCATCAAGCATGGGGGGGTGGAGGGATGATGATTTGGGCTTGTTTTGCAGCCATGGGATCAGGGCACCTTGCAGTCATTGAGTCGACCATTAACTCTTCTGTATACCAAAATATTCTATAGTCAAACATGAGGTCATCTGTCCACAGCTAAAGTTTGGCCAACATTGGGTCATGCAAGAGGACAAGGATCCTAATCACACCAGCAAATCTACAACAGAATGGCTGAAAAAGAAAAGAATCAAGGTGTTGCAATGATCCAATCAGTCCAGACCTCAGTCTGACTAAAATGCTGTGCAGGACTTCAATAGAGCTGTGCATAAATGCCTACAAATCTCAGTGAATAGAAGCAATCTTGTAACGAAGAGTGTGCCAAAATTCCTCTAAGAGACTGTTAAAGTCACACAGAAAACAATTATTTCAAGTTACTGCTGCTAAAAGTGGTTCTAAAAGCTACTGAATCATAAGATGTGTTTAGTTTTTTGGCTTTTCTATTTTGCCTTTCTTTTTGTAAAATAATGGCATGATGTAATATGTCATGTGTTGTTCATCTATGTATGTATCTGCTTTTAAGAACTGCTAAGAACCAGATAATTTTTACTACATCCTGATACATAAAACTATAGAACTCAAAGAGGGGGTACTTTCTTTTTTACCTGACTATATATACCAAGCATCTCACTGTTGAAACTACTCTTGGTGGCATACAAAATGAACACCATGCTAGCAAGGTTTAATACTCTACATTTGAAGCTTGCAAAAGGACAGTTTAGTAACATTCTCTATTTATAGCACCATTGCATATGCTTGAAAATAGCCATTAAACCAACATAGTTTAAAATATATCAGGATTAGAAATCTAAATACTTCTCACCAAGAGCACGTGTTGAACTGAGTCTGAATTACATTTTGATCAGTCAACACCATTTTTTGATACATTTATGATATTACATTTTTTATCAGTAGATACCTCTATCTTTTAATACACTATATCAACCAAATGTACTGTATGTATTTGTACTTTTATTATTTACTAGCTGTACCAGGCCACGCCTAGCTGTGGCTCAGTCTGGGAAAAGAAAGAAAAGAAAAAATGCATGTTTCTAATAACCCTAACCTAAACCCTAACCCTAAACCCTAACCCTTTTGTAATTTTGTTTTTACCTATAAATAATGGTATATAAAAACACGTGTATTTGAATGCAACATTGTGTCAAAATTTCAAAGCAATTGGTGAAGAACTTTCAGAGATTTAAGATTTTGAACAA
>JANHFP010005999.1:77477-87705 GCA_032468135.1 Calamaria suluensis | reverse complement strand
AGCCATTGAAATAATTTAATTGTCTTTTAATCTGTATATCTGTATGGTATTTTAGTATTATGGCTGTGCACCGCCCCAAGTCCGCGAGGAGAGGGGCGGTATATAAATTTAATAATAAAATAAAATAAATAAATAAATAAAATAAATAAATTTTGAACTTTATTGGGACAAAATATTTTAGCTTTTCTGCAAGCATAGCACCACCCTTATAAGTCTTATTAAATATGGGCTGCTTTAATTATTTGATTTATTAAAACTGCTGCACTGTCTTTCACGTTCATTCAGAGCCTGAAATAAAGACATGGATGCTGTAATGACTACCAGAGAAGTTTTGTCCTTATGTGAAATCCAAAACAGTTTTCCAATCACTTCTGAAGAATGCAGAACTTTAATTCACTGAATTCCTATGTAAGAAACTTTGTCAGAGCTGTAATATGGACCATAAATATCTCATTTTCCTTTTTATTAAATTGCTTCCTTGCACAAACTGGCCGAAGAACAAATTTGCATTAAGAAGATATGGTAGCCAAAGATTTTTTTTAAAATGCACCCATTTTGTGGATTAATTTTATTTATAGCAATTTTAAAATCTTGACAGTAACAATTCTGAGTTATTTCTATTCAGACACATATATTCATTTACTAAAACATGGTGAAACTTGTCATAAGGCCTTAGATCTGGGCTTCAAAAATCAGGGTCACCACTGAATGGCAGTAGAGTTTTTGTGGTCCAGATATTTGTTGGCAAGATCTGGTAACTAACTCTATTTATGTTTTTCAATCTTAAAACAGAATGCAATTGGAACTGCTGTTTGAGTGGACACTATGCTGGTGACCAGGTATCTGCAACAATTGGTTTGGGTGTTCTTGTAGTAGGTTTGTATTTACTTTTCATGTAGATAAAAAGTTGAATTTTAAACAATCAAGAGGCCTTGAAAAGTTCTTCTATATACACAGTCTATTATGCAGGTAATAAGCAAGACATATATATCTTATAGGTAGTCTCACTTACCAATTACCTATTCAGCAACTGTTTGAAATTATGATAATAGTTACGAAAGGAGACTTACAACTGGTCAAAACATCCTCATGACTGCAAATCCGGCACTTAGCAAGTGGCATGCATTTAAAACAGTTGCTTTAAGGAGAAATTTCCTGACTGTTAGAACAATTAATCAGTGGAACAACTTGCCTCCAGAAGTTGTGAATACTCCAATACTGGAAGTTTTTAAGAAGATGTTGGATAATCATTTGTCTGAAGTAATGTAGGGTTTCCTGTCTGGGCAGGAGGTTGGACTAGAAGACCTCCAAGGTTCCTTCCAACTCTGTTATTTTATATTATAAACTTTCAAATATTTTTATAACTACATATATTATAAAGCAACTGTGCCTAAAGGTTGGTGTCACACCTTGTGTTGTTGTGAAAAGGGAATGCCAAGTAATCTATTTCCTACATAAGGCATGCTCTTTCATTCTCTGTTGATCCAGGTTGGCCCTTTACATAACAATCTATTCTCTTTAAGAAATATAAACTATGTTTAGGAAACATGATTTAACTAAACATAGGCAGATGGATGGGAGCTAATAATTTTTATTATCACTCTTTCCACATTTTGCTCTGGAATATAAAAATGGTATGGAAATGCTTCTTTCTATTTAACACTGAGGATTGAAAAATAAGGAGTCATTAAAGCAAAAGCACTTGATGCTTAGTGCTTGAATGATTTGAATCTTTAGGGAGAAAAGAAATTCATTAACTAGCATAATATAAACCAAATTTTAGAACTAAGAAATTTGGTGATATAACAATTTTAATGCTACTCCAACCTGTAAAGACATATTTATTGAAAATTTAACGTTGGACCATAGTATTTTTTTAATTTTTTTTTTACAAATTTAAGGTATATAAATCCAAAACAAAACCTGAAAGGAAAATAATTAATCCTTTCCTAGAATTTCAGTTCGATTTGTATAATACTTTCTTAATTTAAACTTTAGCTTTTTGCATTAATTTTCTCCTTTCCATTCATTAATTCTTCCTGTTTTGAGACTGAAAAAACTAATACAGTAACACTTAACATTTGCTGACTCTATAAAGGAAGATACAAATACCCCTTGATCAGGTTGTGCTAATGAGAATAAATGTACTTCTTCATTTTTATATTAAGAAAGATTATCTGAATCTAACTTTTGAAGCATGATAGCATGTGCTGTTTACAGTCAGACTAGAAATATAAATGTTTAGGAGGGCATATGCAGAAGGGGCTAAAAATGAAGGACATGATGAAAACAATTAATGAATCAATTAAAATGTGTCCTCTAAAAAAGAGACATTTGGGATAATGCACATAGCTTAATGGCTTAGAATTTGATGCATGAATTAATCATGTATTTTAAATAAGCATCTAACCTGCTGTTGCTCAATTTTATGTATTGATTGTTAATTGACTTTATTGACTTCCATACTCACCCCTTTCACTCCACAAATCCTCAGGAACAGTTTAAAACTGATCCACATTTGTTCTCATTGCAGTCAACCTTGAAATGGTAAGTATCCCATGTGAGGAAAGCAACAAGTTTATATATTCAGTGAAAAAATAGCACCTAATTTCCACCCATATTAGGCAGCTGAAAAGATAAATGAAATGCTAGCATGAAATTACTGCAGCTTCCCACTATGGGGAAATGGAAAAACATAGCAACTGGGCAAAAAAACCTACGGCATTGAGGTTCAGCTAATGCACCCAATTGAGTAGATTGATTTAGGGTGTTCAGTATACATAATGGTGTGGGATGAAAAGGAGACAAATCTGAAGACCTAAGAAGTTACAGTATTAAAAAAAAAAAAGCAAGGATATACAAACTGGTTCTGAGAAATATCTGAGAACTGTTATTTCTGCCAAAGGTTGTTGGACAAAGCCTGGGAGATATCCAAACTGCTGCTTCTGCAATATTTATTATTTTCTTATATGTAACCAATTGCACATTGAAAAAGTTCTCAAATAGCTGCCTAGAGTCACCATGTAGGGAAGATGGGCAGCACAGATTTTTAATAAAGAAATAAATTTGCAGAAAGATGTGGTCTTTTATTCTGAATAACATAGAAGCTTCTGCCCACTTAGGAATTCAGAAACTGTTTTAAATCTAATTTCAGGACATAACTATATAGCATTAAAGGTTATGTTCAAGCATACTGATGGGTAGTGATCAAATGCTCTTTGTGGCTTTTTTTTGTCTTAGCTCATTTATATATTAATAGAACTCTCATGTCTCTAAAGTTAATTTGAGTGAAATGGTATATCCTAGGGTGACAATTTTTAGTCCAAGGTACCTCAGATGGGCAAACTTACAGTCAGTCCAAAATCTGGATTCCATGACTACCATGAAATTGAAATTTTGCAAATTTTATAAAATATTTTATGACATAAATGTTATCACAAAACATTTTATGATATCATATACAATTTGATAAAATATTTCCTGTGATCCACATCTAATATTTGATGTCGTGCTATCTAGTTCCAATATTCAATATATGTGCTATCCAGTTCAAAACAGGCTACTTTCAAGTAGATCTCTGAATGTCTCCCTGAATTTTAAGAGCTTTTCCAGAACATTAGAGATTGTCATTGTTGAGGAATCTGGAATGGAGATATCTCTGAAATGTAGACTCAATGGGTTGTCTAGTATACTATGTAATTTTTAAAAAAATATCAATAATTTTAAACATTTTAAAATTTTTTATAGCCATTGAAATAATTTAATTGTTTTTTAAATCTGTATATTTGTATATATTGTATTTTTAGTATTATGGTTGTGCACTGCCCCGAGTCCGCGAGGAGAGGGGCGGTATATAAATTTAATAAATAAATAAATAATAATAAATAAGAGCAAAAGGACAAGTCATTTCAAACTAACACAGGGATGTCAAACTCAAGACCCGGGAGCCGGATTCGGCCCGCAGGGTACATTGATCTAGTCTGCAGGGCCACCCGCAGGGCCACCCGCATCAAAGTGGTGCTTTTGCCAGTGAAAATGGGCTCGTGAGCTCTGTTTTTTGCTGCCACAGCCTCCTACAACCCTCTGCCAGTAAAAACAGATATCCCAAGCTTCGTTTTCACTGGCATAGGGTTGCCATGGGTGACCCCAACAGGAGTGACATTGAGCTGGCCATGCCCACCTCAGCCACGGCCAAGGTCAGACACAACCCTGATGCAACCCTCGAGTCTGACACCACTGACCTAACTTATTGTTTAACAGAATTGATTGTTCAGACACTTCAGAAAAGGGGCCAAGCCCAAACATATTTTCACAATAGAAAACACACAGTTCAGAACAGGCAGCTTTGTAAAGTGAGTCTTCACAGCTGAATGATTTGAAAAAGTTGCAGAACTCAGTAAGCATGAAAATTCTGCCTTGTAGTGGACAAGATAGGTTACTTTATCCAGTTGGCAGGCTCCACAATTGTGAGAAGGGATAAGTAACTGAAGAATAACAGTTTATACATCAGCTTTCTGAAATTTAGGGATACTCAAAGTTCCATGTGAAAAAGAAAATTTCCTTGTATGAAATGGAACTCTGCCACAGAAAAATTGATGGTAAAATAAATGCCAAAATTATTTAGGATTACATTTCTTCCCATCAATCATTTGATTTTATGAGATACAAGAGTTTTTTACGAGTTGAGCAAGATATAAATCAAACATACAAAGAAGGTAGGCCATATTATTGACACAAGCTGGGTAAATAGGAACTATGATTAGAAAGTTAGTAAATGAATTATAAAGGCCATGTTATAGGGATATCATTCAGCAACTACAGCAACCCATTGATAGAAAAAAAAGTAAAAAGGTAAAAAAGCATTACTAACTTGATAGAAACTTTATTGACAAAAGTGATGGTGAACCTATCCTTGTGTTCCTGGATCTCTCAGGAGACATTTTTTCTACTGGACTATCTTCAGGGGTTGGATATGGAGGCTCTGTGTTATCTTCTTTTCTTTGCAGTTAGTTCCAGTTGGGGTCAGGCAAATAGCCCCTCCTTTGTGATGTAGCACAGGCCTTGACAATTTCCTTTCTTGTTCAAATCTACATGAAATCACTGGATGAGACCAGATCAGAAAGAGTGGATTTCTGGTCCACTGCCCTAAATATTGTCATCTAATGGGAACTAGGAAGTATGTCTTTTCTGTGGCAACCCTGTATTATGAAACATCTTTCCCCCCTTTTCATATTCTGCATAATAATTTGTTTTTTTTAAACTTCCATAAGACTTAGTAGTCAGTGAAATAAAAGTGTAATACAGTATTACCAATAGACTGATAAGTTATAGTTACAGTAATAAACAATCCCCACAATAATTATTCATTTAGATTGCTCAATGGAACCACATATACAGCTATAATACTAAAAAAATACTACATGTGTATAGTATTTTAGTTATATAGTTATCTTTGTTTATAGGTTTCAGATATTTCTGTTTTGCCTAACATGAAATGTATCTCCAAGTGATAATTATTTTAAAAATACATTTAAATCCTATAATATACAAGATGACATTTAAAATAATTTATTGATTTGCCAAATATTGTATTGTACAACTTTTCACATCAGGGTTTTGTTTTGGTTTTTTTTTACTTTGTGACATATTTCTAGCAATAGGATATTAAGTCATTTTGAAGTTGCAGTAAACTATATTGAACTTATCAAGCTTATTTTAAGACAGCTGTGAGAAGGATTACATTACTAACATGTCTTCTTTACAATATTATTTTACATATTAAAATAGTCTGGCTGGTTTTCGTAAAGCATCAAAAATTACCAACAATATCACATAATGCAGAAGGGGAGCAAAGTAGAGGGAGATGAAGGAATTATTTTAATCACAAAGGAAAGAAATTCCCTATTGATTAAACTAGCTTTTTACTGTACAAGTATCCTTCACAGGCAAACAAAAATAGGCTTGTCTGTTACCTATTTCATCAGAAGATATCAACATGTACAACAGTCGTTTTAACAAACTCCAAAATATCCACCTGTCTCTTTGATGTGAAAAACAATATTATTCTAACATTGTTGCTAGTATGTGATTCTCAGAGGGGCCATTCACAAGCAAGCAATTATTGCTTCAGATGATGAAAGAATTTGTCTTTCTCAGAGAATGGCTTTTGATGCATTTTCAGATCAACCTCTCTTTTGCTCTTCCTCCCTTTTCATGTGCTTATATTTTATCCAACTTATTACTTGACCCATAAAATCAAACATTTGGCTCAGTCTAGCTATCAGTGTTTTGTTTCCATTTGAACTTTGTTATCCACTGAATATATGGGCAGATTGCTTCCTATAAATGCTTTATGCAGAAAGAAAATACATTGTGGGAGTGAGATGGAGGGGCAGGAGAAAGAGAAGGTTTGCTTAAAACTCAAAAGAAGCTAATATCCTACTTAAATAAGGTCTCGATCACAACAAACAATCATCCACCATGATTCTTGTTTTGCTTCCTACCAGACCTTGCAAATCATGTCTGCAAAATCATAACCTATATTTCTAGGCAATTGAAATAAAACTATACATCATTGGCAAAGCTAAATTTTTTACAGAATCCAAAATCAATCATGCTGAGATATGATAACAGAACTGAACTGATATAATATCAAAATTAGTAACTCATTTAGGATTTTTAAGAGGACCATCCAAATTCTTGCTCGTATTCTACAGAGAAATAAGACTTTCCAGATTTGTGGAAATTGCAAAAACATTTGTTTTCTTACCTAAAATCTACTTCTGCATGGGTTCTAGTACTATTTTATAAGTTTGGTAGTCATGGATTCTTTCTCAGTTGTTTACTTTTTCACATATTCCATTTTTGTTGCTTAATGAACTGCGTAATACCCACAACATTGTTCTGGTTCACTGCAAAGACAAAAGAAATAAAATAAAAAATATGCCGTGCACTACCCACACCACAGAGGAGGCAAGTTATTATGAGATAAACTCAGACTTCAACATCAACGTTTCTCTCATCTGCCTCAGCTTTTCTTTTATGCTGAAAACTGTTATATTGTGCACATTTCATCTGGAAACTCCACCTAAAAACAATCAAATAAAGACAATAGATTGGATCTGTAGAAAATTCCATTTAAACTAGATTGAGTGGCATCCATTAATTTATAACATGACTAACTTGTAATTTTAAAACCAAAGTATCTAGTCTATATATTAGATCAGGGTTGTCAAACCCACGGCCCGCGGGCCGGATGCATCATGTGTTGGCCATGCCCACTCTCATTTTAGCAAAGGGAGTAAAAAAGTCATGATATGTCATGTTATGACAATGTGATGACAGAAGTTTGACACCCCTGTATTCAAGGGCAGGCTTCAAACCCCGTCACTACTGGTTCACTTGTGTGCACGTGCTTACACACATGCGCAGCACTTCTGTGCATGTGCAGAAATGTTTGGGCAGGTGGGCAAAGCCTCCCACCACTGCCACTACTGGTTCGCCCAATCCTGTGCGAACTGGTAGCAACCCACCACCGCCTGTATTAGATAGTAAAGAGTGGATAAAGCCGTTGCAAAATAATGATCTGATACTAATTTGTTGATCATTTCAAGAAATAGGCGTTTTAATATTTAACTTATGAGACTGTACACACACACACACACACACACACACACACACACACACACACACACACACACACACACACACACAGCAAGATCTGATGAAAGGCCTGTCTACTACAGTTCATTAATTGGTTCATGAGTATTTATTTCTAGTGAAGTTAGGATCGAGGAGAAGGAAGAGGAAAATAAATGTGAGTTTTTGGTGATATATCTGAAATGTTTTATAATATGTATAACGGCTGATGTCCTTATACTGTAAGGTAAAAAGTAGATTTCATTTTATATTTTATATCCACTAAACTCTAAAGATTATTGCACGTACCTGTCAAATATAATTTTGGTTCAATACTGTATAGTCATGTTGTTATTGCTTAATATTATCATTTTCATAAAATTTTATATTAGGGTCTAATGCACCTTAAGAACTCTCTCATAGGGCCATCTTCAACATAAGCTATCTTTATGCAGGGTTGTTTTTCTTAGTTGACCTTGGGTGAATTTGGTTGGTGAGAAATCACCAGAAAATCCCAGGGCTTCTCTTTATATTGGAAAGTCAATATTTCCTTGAAATTATAAGTAGCAATTCAAAGGAGACTTTTATCTTTAATGTATGAATGAAAGTTATTATAAAGATGATTATAAGTCAATAAAAGAAAAGATGCTTAACATCCAGTCCTGCTCAGAAAGTATTGTTCAATACCTATTCCCTTTCTGACTTCAAATAATGGGAGTTAAAGTTTAATGTACCTGGAAACTATCAAGTTTGTGAAAGCTGACATGAGAAAAAAGGAATTATCCTCAGAAAATAGGGAGAAAAATGGTGATAATTTTGTGGTTAGAATATAAAGATGTTTCTGGATATTAAACATCTGAGGCTGCTAGATTTCCTATTTCTCCAGTGCTGTGCAAAAGCAAAATGTATATATTGTGATGAATTGTCTAAGGACAATAGCATGCCAGTGAGAACATTACATTATCATTTAAGTTAAAGCATGGCAATAAATCCTGATCTGTCAGCACAAGTGAGAGACCCATCAGTAAAAATGTATCAGAAAATAATTATTTTCTGTTCTATGGCACACTATCAAGATAAAATTAAATAAGATATTTGCAGTGGAGTGAAGATGCTAGAGGAGAAAGAAAGAATCACTTCATTTATACTCTTGCTTTAAAATAAGAGAATTTAATATTTTAAAATTGTAGAAGATTTTGAATGACTATAATCTGGCTGTTTACAATCACTATGTGACACAGTGAGCTTTAAAAATGCTACTCCTAAGTAAGCCTAATTCACAATTATTTGCAGGGTTCAATCATATGAATTGTAATGTACCATTCCAGAGAAAAAATCCTGGAGCCCAGTATGAATTTCATGGCTACAATGGATGGGAAACAAAGATGCCAAATAGTAGAGAGAAAGTTTCAAATTTACTGCATCCTACATATTAGTCACTACCTCTTTTCCATGTTAAAGTAATGCTAATATTAGATTTTTAAACTTGAAATAGGCTAGGTCATTATCTTAAGGACCACTATGAATGTTTTGGTCTTTCTTTAGAACAGTGATTTTCAACTTGTGGCTTGTGGACCCCTAGTTGGTCCATGCTGTCATAACAGGGGGTCCATGAAGACTTCAAAAAAAATGCTATGATTTAAATCTTAAGTCTTGGAATTTCATGGCCATGGTTCACAGACACAAAAGGTACTTAAAGGGGGTCCATGGTGAAGAAAATTTGAGAATCATTGCCCTTGAGTATGTTTCACTAGTCTGTAGCAAGGATTAGTGTCATCAATAGTGGGGCTCAAAAAGTCAATATCCAAATTTTGATCATGCAATTCAAATCCTATCCCTTTGGATAGCGTGGAATCATAATAACAGGTGAGAAGGACTTGAATTGCATGGTTATAAGGGTCATATTGAATTTCTGCCAGCACGATTTTTCTAGGAATTACACAATTACATTTGAGATGGGATTGATCTAAAAACATTTCAGCATTCTCAGCTTAAAGTTAACATCTTTAGGTCTTACTCAACTTTTAGTTGCCTTATTAAGATATCCATGTAATTTTCTTGGGAATAATATTTAAGTAATTTATTTTTATGGCTCAGTCTAGCTTAAAGCCTATCTCCCATCCAAGAACTAACCAAGTCTGACCTGATTTAGCTTTTTCAGATCCGACAGGATAGATTAAGTAGCCGGAACAAATTAATGTGAACAGAAATTTTAACCAATTCCATTGGACATTTTAATTTTCTACTAATTTCTGTTAGGCTTTTAAAATACCTAAATATATACAATATACAATAGAATCTACTGTCACGCCTCTGCCAGCATCCGACTCGGAGGTCGAGGAGGAACAGCTGGCAGAGAGCAGTAAGGGGGAGGCTGGAGCTGAGGAAGAACACGTCCAGGCTGAATCCAGTGAGTTAGGGGCGGAGCCAGAGAGGGAGAACTCAGAGGAGGAACTGGGAGAAGCTCCCCCACCTGAGCCAAGACAGAGATGCAGGGATAAACGGGTTTTAGAAAAAAGGTCTACTCAGGAGGAAGTGAGGGATGGGACGCAGCTGAGCTGAAACCTTTAAAGCTAGCCAGTTTGTGATT
>JANHFP010005999.1:46386-56881 GCA_032468135.1 Calamaria suluensis | reverse complement strand
TCCTGGATCTGTTTTTTTTTCCTTTTTTGAAGATGGGAACTACATCAGCTCTTTTCCAGTCTTCTGGCAGTTCCCCTGTACCCCAGGATCTTTGAAAGATATAGTTCAGTGGTTCTGAGACTTTTAACTTGTGTTCCTAATCTGTTTTCTGTGGTGCTGTTTTTGATAGGTGGTGAGGAAAGTTGCAAGCATACATTCAGGTGAGTTGAATGTGTTTTGATCATGTGACTGCAGAGGTACTGCAACAGCTGTAACTTCAGGCATGAGTCATAAGTCTCTTCCCTTAGCACTGTTTTAACTTTGAATTGTTTCTGAATGAATCATTGTATGTCTAGAACTATCTGTATTAGCTTTATTTAGCTTCACAACCACATATTGTAAATGACATTATTCATTAATTTATAAATCTTTGTCAGTTTAATTTCAGGAAAGTTTCCAATGTAGCTATATTTCTCTCCCCTTCCCTTATCACCCTTCCCAGACATGTAAGAAGCATATTTAGCCTAATATGTCAAGCTAGACAGCATTATCCCTGATCTGGATTAGTTCAGGCTGAATTGATTATTTTTTAAACTTTTACTTCATTGATTATTGATGCCATGTAATTCATTTTTATTTCATTATCATTTTTTCTTATGGACATTTCAACATGCTTACTGCAGTAAGCATTGCGGTGGAATCAAATTGACTTTGGCCCTGAGATTTCTTCAATGTATAAAGGCATTTTTTAAATATTAAGTAATTTACAAGATAATTTAAATCCAAATGATCTTTTATCCTGAAAGGAAGAAATGGGAGGGAGTATCATTGTTCTATTTAAAAAAAGTTATGAAAAGGAGTCCAATTATTATAGGACGGCACATATAGCTATTGAAATTAAGCTGAAGAAAGATAGTATATATTAAGCCTGTAGATTTTCAACCAAAGAAATCACTTTATAAGCATTTTGTTTAGCAGATTAACTAAATGCAATTTTCAAGCTCCTAGATACTTTATGGTAATTCTTCACTTGTTTCCATATTTTTATCCAGCTGAGCTAATTGAGTAGGCTCTCTAGATATTTTTGAAATGCAATAATTTTCCAATTCACACTTCTGAATTAAATTGTTCAACACTTCTCCCTTCCATTAGAAACAGAGGACATTTTGCCTTTATCCATTGAAAAAACATGTGGAATGAATGTATCTTATTTTGTTTAGCCTGTAATAAATTTAGCCTTTAATAGAGATATCTATTGAACATGTGTTTACTTTACAGAACTTCCTGCATATTTAAAACTGACATCTTGGAACACTACACATAACTACATTCTTTGATTCTTTCATTTAGTAGGTCAAATCATTGTTATACAGTGTATCACTGGGATGCTGCATTTTAATTCATTTAACATTTTAATCTTCCATCAGTTTTTAATTTAAGAGGATTTCACTGCACATGCTGGATTTGTGCAGTAAATTCATTCTTCTAACAGTTTTATATATTCATCAGAAATTCATTTAAATAGATTCCACAATTTATCACATCTACTTTCACTGTTACTTTAGGTCAGGTTGTGATTGATGCAAAAGCAATGAGGTATTAAAAGACATGAGAAATATCTGAAATTAGAAAAAGTTCAAAATGTGTGTCATTGTAAGGGCATGACACTCCTTAGATATGCAAAGGGAGCTAGAATTACTAAACCATTTTTCTCCAAATATGTGAACAGTAGATTATTTTCAATTCTTGTACTAGAAGTCAGAATTTACACTGATTATTTTTTTTCCTTTAAGGAAAAAAATAGCATTGATGCAGTACTACAGCTATTTCTAAAAGTACGCCATAACAAAAACAAACTTTAAACATTTTCTTATTAAAATAAGAGTAAAGGCGATTTAAATTAAATACCATTGTATAAGCCAAAATGAAATAAAATCAAATCTAAGCTCAATAACTCAAAATCTATAAAGCAAGGCAAAGCTTGAGTATCCTATATTTCCCTGTAAATCTTGTGGAATGACTCTGTTTTTCAAACTTCTAGAAGGCTAAAGAAATTAGCCTGATACTGAAAGTACCTATAATCCCAATATATTTTGAGAAATTGGGGATGTATTCACAGCACTTTCTCCTAGAATGCATGGATTAGAAAGGATTACTATAATTGGGAAAAGGAACCCATAGGTACCTCTGTTTTGCACATGTATTGTTCCATCGATAATTGCTAACACTTTGTGTTTAACTAAAAGTTTATCAGTGTATGAACTAGAACCCAGGTATAAATGTTCTCATCATGGCAAAGTCAAACGATGTTGCATTCTTGATTAACTGAGGTTTTTTTGTGGTCTACAAAGATAAATCTAAGTAATTGTATTACAGTTATATAAGCATATAGTGATGAGAACATGAATCCCAGCAATAAACAGTGATGGCTAACCTTTTTGCCATCATGTGCCAAAAGTGGGGGGTTCCTGGGGGGGTTTACATGTCTGTGTGCCCACACCCATAATTCAATTCTCCCCACCCTCCCCAGAATGGCTGTGGAGCCTGGGGAGAGTGAAAAACAGGCCTTCCCCACAACCTGAGGCCCTCCAGAAGCTGGAAACAGCCTCTTTCTCGACTTCTGGTGGGCCCAGAAGGCCCAAAAATCAGCTGGGCAGTGCCTGCATGCACATCAGAGCTGAACTAGGGCAACATTTGCGTGCCCACCGATATGGCTCCATGTGCCACCTCTGGCACCCGTGCCATAGGTTCGCCATCATGGGCCTAGGGGAACAACAAGCTGGTTGAAGAAAGTGGTGCTTCTCAGAAACAGAAACCAATCAGAGCTGGGACTGCGGTTAGAAGAAAACAAAGCACTGGAAGATATCTGCTCTAAGGTTCTGATGAAGCCTTGGCCAAAAAAACCAGGCCAAGTCTTCAAACTCACTGGTCACAATAGCTAGGTAAAAGAGAAGACAAACACTTTGGGTAACAAAGAGGTCATATAAAACTGTACATGTACAACTACTTCAAGCAAGAACTAGGCTATCTGTATTAATCCAGGATATTTTAATGCAGAAAAATGTAACACAAAAAAGGAACATTTGGGGGAAAATTTGTGTCACTGAAATCAATGTGAATAATGAATCATTTATTGAAAACCAAGGTGTTAACTTAGCACTGGTTCAATTCATTCTGTGTAAATAAATCAACACGAATCATAATGATATTTGAATCCATATGCTTAAGGTTATGTATGCAGCCCAAATTAACATGGGAATTCACTACTTCACAGGATACCTACATGATAGATGTGAAATTTCTCTGCCTTTCCCTTTTTGATCTACTGTATATTTGTCGTCATTTTTGAAGTCACTGTTGCTGATCCCAGCTACTCTAAATTTTATTTGCAGAAAAATTTAATAGCAAGCATAAGAATATCAGATGATGCTATAAAAGGACCTTGACACTCCCTGGGGGCAAAGATGCCCTTTTACAGATCTATGATGTAACAGAAAGTGTAGTATAGGATTCACAGTACGCTGAGGCTATATTCAAAACATTCCATCATGAAGTCAGCTGTATTCATAATTTATATTACTTCCAGAAGATCTAATCCAAAATGTCCTACAGTTATAGTATTATCACCAATTGTATCACCAAAGAAGCTTACAAATAATGAATGGTTATCTCTGATCTTGCAACCCTAGTTTTCTGAAAAGGAAGCTATTAGTTTCTCCCAGCCTGTATTCTAATCAATGTTTATGACGCCCTGTGTGCTTGAAAGTCTTAATTTATCTCTCAGCTGCAACACTTTTAGTAGCTTAGGCTTCTGTAGGATTCTCATCTTTTTGCTACAGTGTATATTAAACCTATACTGTGGACTTAAATTATCAGATTTCTTTTTTAGTTTTTAATGTTAAATTGTGCACAAAATAGCATTGAAGAATGTAGTAATTGAAGATGTTAGTTGAAAGCACAGATGGGAATGTGTACAAAGAGGATTAAGTTGCTTTCCATATCCTAAGTGTTTTTCATGGATAAGAGAGAAAACTATGTTACCCGTTATTGCCTCTGGGATTGTCAAAAGTTAGCAATTTATCTTGCATTATAAAAGAATGAGTGTGTGAAGATACTATTTTTATTAGCCATAATAGACTAAAAGTAAATGGCTGCATTGCCACAAATCTGCTAATACAAATCGACCAAACACAACAAATTAGTCTATTGCAGGGGGAAATGCATACTAAAGACTTTGGAATTTTTAAAAAAAGGCATTTTGTTCAATTATGTTTCAAACCCTTGATTTATTTAAGTGTTTTATGCCAGTTTCACAGCCCAAAAATAATGAACCCATAATTTCTAATCAACCCTAACTTTCACAAGTGCTATATTTGGTTAGATTTAAGGTTGTAGTAGGTCATATGATGCTAAATACTTCAAAAATGCTTCAAAACACAGAAAACAACAACAAAAATGTCACATTTATTTCTTGCTCTCTTCAGTTTGATTACAATGCAGTCACTTAAATACTTACTTACTTCCATTCTGATCCACAATCCAGTGATGTCACAGGATGTGTAAAGGGGCTGATATAAACTTACTGAAGAAGACCTCTCAAGAGTCCAGGCGTTATATATGGGTTATGTAAATAATGGTTCTTTCTGTAAATATAGCATCTATTATTTTGTAAGCAAGCAAGGAGTTTTCTCTGCCCTTATTTCAATAGGTTAAATCTATCCATTAATCTCTCACCAGCATCTCTATTCTATATACATAGTTGCATTGTCTGCTACCCTAATCCTATTTCTAGCAGTCCTGCCATTTTTGTGTTGTAATTCTACCATAGGACCAGTAATACCCCATTGGAATGGGACAACTTGCTCCAGATGACTCGCCCCAGATGATTCACTGTGGGATAACTCACTGTGGCCAACTTACCATTAGACACTTGCTGTGGCACAATTCAAGGTAAGATAACTCAAGAGAAGGACAAGTACGATTGCAGCTCACCCCATCCTTGAGGACTTCTAACTTGAGCAGGTTCAAAGCAAGATATGTCCCACTAAAATTTATCTCCCTATCTTAAGTTATCCTGCATTGAATTGTCCCATGGTGAATTGCCAGACAGTCAGTGGTGAGTTTCAATTTTTTTACTACCAGTTCTGTGGGCATGTCTTGGTGGGTGTGGCAGGGAAAGGATATTGTAAAATCTCTATTCCCTCTCCAGTCCAGGGAAAGGATACTGCAAAATCTCAGCTGGGACTCGGGAGGCAGAGAATAGATGGGGTAGGGCCAGTCAGAATTTTTACTACTGGATCTCCAAACTATTCAAAATTTCCACTACCGGTTCTCCAGAACTGGTCAGAACCTGCTGAAACCCACCTCTGCACAAGGTGAAATGGACACAGTGAGCTATTCCATGGCAAGATGGCTGGGGCACATTGACCAGGGCAAGTCAACCAGCATGAAATGGCAGGAACGAGCCAGATGCAGACAGTAAGCTGTGGTATGTTGCCCTAGACTCATTTCCATAAGTTGTAGAACAGAAAGTTTTAATAGCTATATACTTGGAAGTAAAGCCACAAATAATATAAAATCATCACCATTAGTATATACCTAATCAGGTCCAGTCTTTCAATCAGAAGGCTCACCTACCACTGCAAGGAAGAAACATCAAAATAGAAATTAATATTACTGTATATACATTTTCCCTGTTTACACTTCTGATAAAATATTGTAAACATTGAAAATGTATATAATATTGCTGAGATTTATTACAGCTCTCATTAATAAAATAACAATAAAGGCTTTGAAATTAAATTAAAATCAGTTAAATTAAATTATATTTTAAAATATGAGCTTTCTATTCTTCTGGATGACTGCCTGAAATACAAACTTTCATGAGACAATTTTAATTCTTGGATGATCATTGTAGGCAGAAAATATCAGGTTTTCCCAGTTATATTAACACTAGCTAAATTGTCATCTCTTTGAAACCTGTTACTAAATATAAAATGTGTATTTGTAAATAATCTGCATTAGCACTTATTTTATTATTGAAAACTTTTTTTAAAAAAATAGGATTATGATTTTTACCTTGTTTACATCCTATCCTAGGATTAATGGTATAGGGCAGGACTGTCCACATTCTCTCTTGCTACTCAGTTTGATTCTTGAATCTTTGACCACTATGAAAATGTGATCTAACCATGGTAAGGCAGTCTAACTAATTATCTTATTATCAGAAGCACTTAGCTAATAGTTCATTAATTTTAGTTCCCTACAATTTATGATATAAAATGCCTGTTCCACTTGAATCTCAACAAACAACACATTTTATTCTAGGCAATATTTACACTCACTTTGTATTGCTGTGCTTTTTTTCTGAAAAGTATGTGATAGTTTAAATTCAAAAGGCACAAACTTCTCCTCAGGAGTATGTGACTGGGTAAGGCATTCAGTACCTTACTTTCTGAAGCTTAGCCAGGTGATATTAAACTGTATTGCAATTCCAATTAAAGTTTTCCAGCCATCATCAGTCAAGTTGCCTAAGAATGCTGCGAATTATTCCAACTCTTTTGAAGATTTTAATAAAAGCATATTTGATAATGGAATTATAAATGAAGTCATTCAATGTTTTTGAAACATAAAATCAATTTTAAGTCAATGAAAATCCAAGCTTCAGCATCATTTCCCCCTTTCTTTAATGTCCAGATTTGTTGATAAAAACACTGTTGATTAATTTAGAGAACTGCTTCGGCTGAGCCAGGCAAGCCTGTATCTCATTTGATAATGGTCTGGAAATCCAGTGGATTATTGCAAGGATTTTATCCTGCTCTAATCTCTAGAAAGAAATGTTTAGCAGCCGAGAAGAACATGAAGAAGAAGCAGCAGCATTGTGTGGTCAGGATTCTTTGAAATAATATAACATTTCTAAACGCTGAATACTTTTGTAATTATTCCAAAATGAATTTTTTCTGCTTTTCATTGGTAAGTTTTTCTTTTTTTTCCTGATTCGATTACTGAGTTTAGAAGCATAAGACTAAGTCGTATGAAAGAGATTAAAGATGTTAGAAAGACAATGTGTAATATCTGCAATAAAATAAGTTTTTAAACAAGCAAAGGCTTGTTTAAAAAGAAATCAATGGTATGGTTTGCAGATATTTTGTGAGGTAATTTTGAAAGTAACTTTAATTTGATGATTATGGTGGAAATATTGTGGGTTTTTGGCTCATAAATATAAACCAATTTATTCTGAAGCATGAATTACATTTTTGAAATACAGAGTTTTATCATGTGTGCTAGAGAACATTTCTGAAGTTCACAATCTCAATGTCATAAACTTTTAAAATGTTGATTCTGTATTTATATTGCAAGTACTTCTGTAAAATGATATGTATAAAAACAGTTCCATTTATGTGTGGTCTTTTTATGCCTTAAAGTTAAGATCAGATCAGATCTATATTTTTGTAGTAATACCTATTTTAAAAAATGTTTTCTTATTTCTTTGTGACAAACCATATTTATATCTTGTTCTGTATTTATTTGAGATAAATACAGAAAGTGATGATATTTTGACTTAGTTCACTATATGAAAATATTCTATTTCCATGTATTGATTTATAATAAAGTATTAAGACAACAAATTATTTTGCACAATTAAATAATATCTAAGCTTAATAACTTATAATTATGAGTGCATGAAACAAACCAATAAAAATACAAAGAGTTAAATTAGAAAATGAATCTAACCTACACTGTTAATGGTCCAAATTCTCAAAATGCTGTTCAGTTTCTAAAAACAAATGTGGGGATATTTCTCATAAAAGAATATTACAAAAAGTGCTAGAAGTAGTATAGAAATAGAGAATAAAATTTTAGTACTGAAAAATCAAATATAGTTGCAATATTTAGGGATAATCCTCTGCAAATATTTGGATATTTTACATCAACCAGAATATATATAAGCAAGACTCTTCTGACTTTCTCTAATGCGTTCCCCCTCTGATATAATTTCATAATATTTCAAAGAATATTTATCATATTTCATGAAATAGGGACATTTGATGTAGAATTTAATTTAATATTTTCTCATATAAACTAACTACCATTTTAAAATATTGTGTATTTAATAAGGCACTGCTGTCCCAACTTGGATTATATTTTATCCTCTGTCATTATCTATTGTAGAGCATGCCCAGCTGCAGCTTAATATTTGAAAATTAATTCCACTTGCTCTGGTAATACAAGACTGACATTTCATCATCAGAAATACTTGCTGCATATTTCTAGGATCATGTGTTGATTCACTGGCAATTGTACAATAAAGCAGATTTAATTTGGAATGCATTTGTCATTTTGGAAGCTGCCTTATAAAACATCATCTTTCAGTGGTGACTCATAAGTCTGTTGTTAAAATTGTGTCATATAAAAATTGCATAAAACAATGAGCATCTGATCTTAAGCTGTTAGCCTTGCTTACTGACTCTGGTTATGTAGGAGTTTTAAGGTGGCTGAAAATCAAACAGATATCTAGTTACTGTAATGTATCAAATCACTCTTACTCAAAATAGTTTTCACTTTTACAAGTCATAATTTCCTTCAGGGTAGAATAAGTACCACACTATTCCAAAGAGGCTTACATATGCCAAAAGGAAAGCAACATAAACTAAGCAAATGAGTTTCTTACAAAGCTAGAAAATGAAACATTTTCCTTCTTGGATAAATGATAATATTCACTGACTTTTCTCCATCCCACCAGTTTTCCTTATAACCATTATATTTACATTCTTATTCATGATTATATACTATAATCCTCTATATTGACTTAAGATTTCTCGTGTGATCATATAAACAACTATGCATTACATTCTTGATGAATGTACCTTTTCTTTTATGTACACCAAGAGCATATGCTCTTGAAGTATATTTTAGTATGGCTGTCATTGCATTGATTTTACTTGGTTTTAATACATTTTATTGTTTTCCATATCTGTATCTGTTGATTATTTTACTTATTTGCCATGCTGTTTGTCTTAATTTTATCAACAGCACTTCAGGATCTTTAAATCATTTGGTACCATAGTTCTTGTCTTGGAAATTTTACAAATAATTTGTAATATTATTTTGTGCCTATTCTTGTGAATTAGAAATTAGATGACATTTTCATTAAAGAATAAATTAGAAACAAAAATGGATACAAGTATGACACACATGATTTATTTACTTTTCAGGAGGGTTCTATGGACAGTTTGTATGAACCAGTTAAAGAAAATCAAGAACTACAAGAAGATATTTGCATAAGTAGCAGAGCTAATACACCAGTAAGTGTTTGGGTCAAGGTAGATTGACAGAAAGGTTTCATTCTTTCATAAGGTGAAATGCAAGGTTGATCATGTTGTAACTAAAAAAGGGATAATATTGATATAAGAATATTGTTTTTCTTAGACTAATTTTGTGCAAGCTTTTCCTTGCCCAAATAACGCAATTAAAATTCTTCATCCATTTAGTGTTTAATCATTTAATATTTGTTAATAATTACTTTAGATAATTATGTTTTTAGCTTTTTTCATAACCCACCCAAATTGCTTGTGAGATGCATGACTATTTACATTTTTAAAAAAACAAATAAATGAATAAATTAAACAAACAAACAAATAAATAAATACACACACCTACAGGTCTATTGAGGAGGAATAGAAAAATCAGACAAGATTATAAAAAATTGTTAAGGTATGATGGGACTGAGAGACAAACTCCAGGCATTAAGGGTTGGCTCTATCCAGCATTATAATTGTTTCTGTTTGCAGTTGTAAAGAAGATACACAGTTCAGAGTTAAATTTCGGATTCTTCATGTTTACTGAGCTGGTTGTTTTCTTCCAGTCATTTTCTTTGTAACCAAAGAAGAAACCAAAGATGTGAACTACAACATATAATGACTACAACAGTTACTGTGTAGGAAAGAGAGGTAGACAACTGGCAGGATGCATTCATGACAATCAACTGGCATTAGGAAATATGCTGAAATTCATTATTTCTCATGAGATAGTCAAACTGAAGCACAATTTCAGCTAGGAAACTCTTTATATTGTAGACAAAACCAATACAAAAATATAAAGAAATGCCTGAAAGCTTGCCATTCAGATAAATCAGCTATCATCAGACACATATAAACGAACTCCATCTACATATCCTTTTAAGAAAAGATATAACCTCAAATAAAAAAGGAAGCAAATAACACCCAGTTAAGAGCATCTCCCAACCCATACCAGCCAACATCCAGGAAGCAGGGAATAACAGCAGATAAACAACTAAGGAAGAAATAATTAATTAAGGAATCATCAAAGAAGAAACTACACCCCAACCAGTACTGGCAAGGGAAGCTTCTCTCTTTAAAAAACCAGCAAATTCCATGCACCTCTTCAGTGATGATGATGAGGATAATTTATTTATTTATTATTTATTTATTTATTAATCACATTTATATACCGCCCCTCTCCCAACGGACTTGGGGCGGTGTACAGCCAATAAGAT
>JANHFP010005997.1:15035-25741 GCA_032468135.1 Calamaria suluensis | reverse complement strand
AAGTTATGAAATTAATACTAATACTATAAAGATTTGATGTGTAAATATGGGTATTTTAATGTGTAAAATTCAATAAAGATTTTTTTAAAAAAGACATTTCTGTTCAGATATATTCTGCTGGAATCTAAAAGTAGTTTGTTTTTCAGGCTTTAGAAGAGATCCAGGGATTGACAGATCAAGCAGACAAACTCACAGGACAAAAGAACTTATTGTTGCACACGCAGGATATCTTGGTTCGTAAAGTATCTGCACTTTCAGGTGAGATGTCAGAGAGAATGAGCAGAATAAAAGCTGAACTGTCTCTTAGAATTGTGAACCACTGGAATAGTTTGAAATGGTGGGCAAAGAAAGTTAAGTGCTATAAGAGAAGTATAGTTGTCAAAAATGTGAATAGTCCTAAAATAGAACCTGGAATCTGCCACAGTAGGGAAACCTTCAAGAAAGTATGAACTCATGCTAGGACCATAAAACATAATTTAGTGCTTTTTCCATACAGTCAGTCCTTGACTTACAACCACAATTGAACCTGAACAAGGCAGTTGGTTAATTTAATTTTTCCCCATTTTACGACTTTTCTTACCACTCTTGTTAACTGAATCTCTGCAGATATTAAATTAATCACATGGCTGTTAAGTGAATCTTGCTTCTCCATTTACTCTGCTTATTAGAAGGTTGCAAAAAGTGATCACATGACCCTGGAATACTGCAACCCTCTTAACTACATGCCAATTGCGAAGTGTCCACATTTATTGTAGGGATGCTACAATGGTCATAAGTGTGAAAAAAGGTCATGAGTCCATTCTTGAAGGGTCACTGAATGTTGTCACTAAATTTTTGTAACCACTAAATGGTTGTAAGCTGAGGATTACTTGTATAATGCAGTAATATTGTGCAACTGGGGGACAGTTTTATTTATTGATTAAGATGCTAGAAACCAGGAGACTATGAGTTCTGAGTCTGCCTTAGGTAGGAAAGCCAGCTTGGGCCTGTTGCTCTCTCTCAGTTCAGGTCACCTCACAGGGTGGTGGTTGTGAGGAAAGTAAGAAGACAGGTACGGTAGGTATGTTCACACCCTTGAGTTATATATAAAAATGCAAGATTAAAAATAAAATTTAATTAGTGATTATAATTTACTCTTTGGAGGCCCCAAGAATATAGAGCCCATGCACGTTTATGATGGAGAAAGAAAGACTAAACACAATTGCATTTGGGCTAGCATGTAATGTCCCTTGGAAGTTTATACTTGTAAGTATGTTCGTTATAAAAGAAATACCTGACTACTACTTTCATCTCTAGGAAAGACACAAGAAGTGGTCTTGAAGAAGTTAGAATACATTTATGCCAAACAGAAAGCGGCTCAAAAAGGGAAGCAGAAAGAACAAACAGATCCTACAAAGACAATTGTAACTACGGAGTCTGCTAGTCCTTCGGTTGAAAAAGTTCCTACTTCTGTCCTTGGAGAGGCGAAGCCAGTGGTCTTATCCAGTCAACGTACAAAACCATTGATACTTTCCAGGAAAGGAAACCATGTCGCAGGTAGTCTAAAGAAACACAGGAATAATTAATCTACCCAAAATTAAGTTTCTAACCAGAAGATATTCTTGAACATAGTACATCTCATATGTAGGATGCATTGCTGTGTTACACAATCACATTTAATACCGTGGTATTAAAAAAAGAAATAATGTCCTTATTAATGACTGCTTGTCCAGTGACTGTTCAGACTTGCAGTGGTATTGAATTAGTGTTAATAACAACCATTTCTCAGCATCCCCATGGACATATGAACATGATTCCTGACATTCATGGCCGAGCGGGCAAAGACCATGAGAACCCAGCAGAAAATTAAGTCATCACTTAATGGTGGAAATGAAATGACACTTTATGACTGTCACTTAGCGATTGTAATTCCAGTCCCAATTACTGTCATAAACCAAGGACTGCCTATAATTTATTTATCAGCATAGTAAAGTAATACATTATCACAGCAGGCACTGTAGTGTATGAAATACTATAGTGGTACTGCAAAGTTGCTTTAAAGTTTTCTTTAGATCTTTTTTTTTTCTTTTGATGTTTAAAGTTTTCAGTGCGCTCTGAAATGTGTTATAGTAGTTTATGGGAATAAACATAAAAGGAATGCCAAGATAAACAACATTCCTTGTTATTTATGTACTTATCTCAACATTTGTTTATTATTGCTTTTTTATAGAACACCTACCTCCTTCTGTAACGTTAACCAATGCCAACCTTTTAGTAACTACAAATGGCCAGGTTCTGGCATTCAGAAACTCATTGGTGTCAAGACAGGTTGCTGCCCTGCCTACCACACTTCTACAAGCCAAAGTAAAATCAGAAACTGAGGGCAATGATGAGAAAGAGCAGTCAGGTAAGATGAGAAAACAACTAAAAAAATTAAGTTGAACCTAGCCTAACATGAAGCTTATGTCCAGGTCCACAAAGTGGAAATTTTTATCATTTGTTTCATCTATAGGTAGTCCCCATGCAGAGATAAAAAATAGAAAAAAAATAAAAATAAAGATGCAACAAAACAAAAGAAATATATGAAGATATTATTTTCCCCTTCATCATAAGTATAAACAATTTTAGACCTTAAAATACGACAATATTCTAACTTACCTATAAATAAATCCTTAAAGCTTTATCATTTCAATCCTGACCAGCAAAATTCCATTAAGAGTTACCAGAGATAACAACAAATCTATTTAAACTTAATCAAATAAATCAACTTCATATTTCTTCCTTTTTCTTTTAACAATCTTGATCTTTAGTCTCAGCAATAGCCCTAGAATTTGATTTTTTTGCTTTCTTTGTCCTTCTCACAGAATTCTTCAATAGCAATAGTACTTAGACTTATACCGCTTCCCAGTTCTTTACAGCCCTCTCTAAACAGTTTGTGTAAAGTCAGCATATTGGCCCCAACAATCTGGGTCTTCTTTTTATCGATCCCCGAAGGATGGTTACTGAGTCAACCTTGAGCCTGTGAGATTCGAACTGCCAAATTTCTGGCAGCAAGCACAAGTAGTCTGCAGTGCATTCTAACCACTGAGCCACCACGACTGTTGTCAAAGTTTTAACAAGCTTCTTTTCTAAATCGAGCATAAGAAAATTGCTCATCTATCTTTTTTGGGTTTATTCTTTTTATATCCCTTAATAGCATTAGCCAGTTTTTGTTCTGTTTTTGTGGTAGGAGAGTGGGGTTGTATGTCCAGTGCAGCATCTTTAGCATCATTCTTGTAGCCTGTTATTTTTAAATTCACTTTCAGAACAGTCTCAATCTGTACAGTCTCGCTATAGAGGCAGACACTCTTAAAATTGACTTCCAGGTCCATTGTTCAAAAATATCCTTCAATAAGTCCAGTCTTAAAATATTTTGCTTCATTCTATATTAATAAGTCAAATTTAAGTCCAAATTCAAGTATAGGATAAGTATTCTGTCTTTTAGGGTCAGTGTTTCAATCCACATGGCTAAAACGATTAACCTCAGAGCTTATCAGTATTTATATTTGGCTTCTGTGGAAAAGAAATGACAGCTAAAACTTTTTCCCTTTTTTTTCAAACTGGCCTAGCAAAATTTCTTGGGACAAAAGCTTCCTCCTTCTTGATTTACTTTTCTGAAATTGAGTGAGAGATCATTACTTTTCCATGCTGAGGCAGTCCATGTTGTGAAACAATTGATCATTGCTAGCTCTTCTGCTGCTAACTATGATGACAGACTGCTGCAATGCATAATTGCAGTTCAAGAGTCAGGTTTGGACTAAGGATTTGAAGACCTTTTTGATGGCAAAGGTCTCTTTCATGAATGTGTGCACCTTATTTTCTCCGGGAGACTAGCAATGTAATAGAAACTTGAAAGGCTGTCAAAGCAATTGTCATATTCAACTTATAGTTAGCATAATTAAAATGGAATAGCTGTGAATTTCATGTTTCTTCCTTCCCCTTGGCTGAGGTCCCTCTTCTGCAACAGTCCTTTTTCCTCTTCTGTTTTCCTAGTGTTTGTTTGGTATTTCATCACATGGACCTTCCAAGCTTGGAGACCAGCTTCCATCATTTTCTGTGCATTCCATGATTTTTGATACAATTTTTTTTATTACTTCATGGATTTTATTCTCTGGGACTCTGGAATACACTTCTGTTCTTCAAATTGTTCCTCTTAGGCCAGGTAGTCCACATGATTACCAATAATCTCACAAATCTGAACTCAGCATTTGAATAAGCAAGGCAGAGGAAAACCACCACTGCTTCTCTGCATCAGCCTTCTATTACATGCATTCTGTGGGTCATGATAGCACTCTGATGGGTGCTTTGAATTGGTTAATTCACATAACTATGGAGGTCTTGTAGAATGTTTCTATCATTGTGAACACCCATTAGTTGGACTTGCTAACCCTAAGAACTGCAAGCGCCATCATGGCAGGGAAGCCATCCGTAACTAATCTCTTGGGAAATGCTGCTGTTATTGCTGGTAAACCAAATGGGGACCAATATTACCCAGGATTTGTATCCTTGTGATAGGCCCATCATCTGGTATTTACCACTTTCGTTTTGTTTTATACAAGGACAATCTACCCATGCACCCACCTACCCTCTCTCTCTCACACACACACATATATATTATAAAGTCTACACATCTCTTTTAAAATACCAGGATTTTGAAATGTAAAAATATCAGACCAAGATAAATCGCTTCAGAATTTTTTCCACCTTTCATATAATATGGAATGAATAGGCAAAGCAGGGATCCAAGGAATGCTCTTTATTACCGTATATGAGAAGAACAGACTCTTGCAATTTTATCAGTGTCTTTTTCCTGCTGCTTTTTATACCAAACAAAATCAAGGTGGGATTGTTTGAGTATCTTTCTTCCGTGTTTTCGCTTTCTTGGGCCTGACCAATCTTTTCTGAAAATCCTATCTTAATGGCTTAACTCATTCTTTCTCCATTCCCAAAGCCAAGTCAACATTCCTTCAAAGAAGAAAGGTAACTTTTCATTCTCATCTGTTAGCATGCATAAGATAAGTAACCCCAAATTTTGCAGGTAAAACATCTTACTTTTTCAAACAGGAATTCAAACACACAGAGAGACAGGGACAGAGGCAGAGACATTACACATGCTTGGAGAAGAATGTGCAGGGGAGGGAAAATATGTTGAGGTTAGTGAGTTTAGTTTGGAGACAGACTGGAATGATTGGAATAATATTAGGATCCTTTAATCAATAATCTGATTGATTTTGTTTTGTTTGACCTTAGCAGAAAATGAAGATTCATTCTTGATGCCAAGAATCGTGAATGTGACATCACTAGCTACTGAAGAAGAAACAAATTTCAACCTGGATGCAAATAAAGGACCTTATACAATGCTAAATGCTGGTTCTAGGACATCTGAGCTTTCGATGCAAGTTTTATCTCAGGAAACATCCAATCATAAATGTAAAGAAAATGAAGAAGGTTCTGAAAAAGACAGAAATGTTATTGGAACAACACAAGATCTGCTTCAGAAAAAATATAATTTTCCACAGATACTAAATGTATCCAGTTTAAAGGACTCCCCAGAAACATTTGGAACAAAGCTCTGCTTTGAAGAATTAACTGGAAGCCCGTCATGGGGCAAAGAGGTAGATGGAGGAGGACAAGATTGTCAAAAGTCAAAGAATCCCTCATTGCAAAAGCTACAGATTAACAAATCCAATGACTCTGGGTCAGAAATAGATCTGCAGCAAGTTGCTTCCATAATTCATGAACCAACAATGGATACAAGCAGTTCAGTAGATATAGAAGAGAATGATGATACAGATGAAACTCTGACCTCACTTCTGAATGAAATTGCATTCCTCAATCAGCATCCGAGTGATGATGCTTCAGATGTACCAGAACTATCCAACCCCCTAAATTCTAGCTTTTCTCTAGCAGATACAGAAAGTCGCCAGGAATCAAACTCGGCAAGTAGCTCTGCCTTCCAATTTGGTACAGCGGGTGGGAATTTTAAGGATCTTTCTATGATTCAAGACAATGGTGATTCCATAACTCCTCTCCTACTTCACTTGGATGATGATGATTTTCCTGTTGGCAATAGAAATGCCGGAGAGGTTTCATCAGAATCTGATGCTTTAAAAATCATGCTAGGCTCCGAAGTAAAGGATAAAAATTCAAACCTGTTAAAAATAAACAGAAGTGTAAAAAACACGGAATCTTCAGCAAAGAGAAGAAGTGTTTCACCTCCCATTCTTCATATGAAAACAAATTTAGAAGCTGCTGCATCGGACATGTCATGGAGGCCTATGCCCAAATTGGCACCACTGGGATTAAAGACAGCTAATCAGTCATTAGATTCTGAAGGACAGAGTACTAAAGTGATGCCTGCACTGGCACATGTTGCTTCAAAAGAGAAGAAATTGGCACAGTCAGCAATTAATCCCAGTCAGGATTCTAAAGCAACAAACACAAAAGCAACTGCAGTGACAAAATCAAATTAATTATTGTGGCTTTTATTTCACATTTTAATATTTTCTTTCTGACTTTTGAGACTTAATCTAGATGTAGGATACACATGTGCATTGTCATATATTGTACAAAGCATGCATGTAATTTATGAAAACAAAGTTTTATACTAGAGGTTAGGAAGTCAAAAAATTAAGAGACTAACTAACCAGATAGATGAATAGTGCAAATGCTTCATTTATATGTTATTTTGGTAGAATCTTGTAAAATATGTTGAGGCTCTTGAACAATTAATTACATATTTGAAAACATTCTGGGAAGAAAAAAAATCAGAACTAAGTTTTCTTCATAACAACTATATTGTAGTGAGAATTTTGACTGCTTTGCTTAAGCGCCAGTGGAGTTGCTTTTAATTGGCAGGAAAGGTGTCATCGTTATTTCCTTTGTATGACATTGCCACAGAATATTTTTTAAAAAGTATTTTTAAAAATCAGGAATGTAAGTGGTTTGTATAAATATATTATGTGTTCAGGAGCTCAGATTAAAGCATTTCAGCAACAAAGTATTTTCTGTAATACAATGTTGTTTAATATTGGGGGCCTCCTGTAAAGCAAGTGAAATGTGAGATTTCATACTGTAAAATGATTTATATTTTTGTATACAGTTTTTGTAAGTATGTACAATAATGACATTTTTTTGTCTAGGAAAAGATATTAAGTATTTCCAAATGATTGTAGATGATACATTTTTCACTGTGTGAAGCATTTGAATGCTTTGAACAAGTTGTTATAGGAAACCTTAAAACTTGCGCGTTTTAGATAAATTCAACAAGGAAGATAATATTTCTTGTTAATAATATTACCCTAACATAAAATGTTAAAGCTATCTTAGTTTATTAATATATGAAGCTTCTTTCTCTTATCAGGTGGATTGAATTAACAGATTTCAGTATAGGTATGAGAAATGAGCAATTCCAATGGGCTTATAGCGCAAAGGTTTTCATGTAACAAACAGGCATGAGTCAGAATTACTTCTGGTAGGTATTCCTTTGCTTTTAAAAATATATGCAGACTGAGTTAAAGGAAAAAAGTTAAAACTTTTTTTCTTTCTCAGATATTTTTACAGAAATAGCAATGCTGTGTTCAACTGCACTGGCTGTTAAATCTTCAGACAGTTAACAGAATTACAGGTTTAGTTTTTTCTTAGATCAATGCTATTGATTTAAAAGCTTTATAGTGATAGAAAGGAAAAGTTGTCAAAGTATTAAGCAGAGTGGATTAAACAATGTGTTCTTTGCGGCTACACATATTCCCTTATGCTATATTTCAGTTTATTATAAGGTTTTCTTATGTTTCTTGATTCACTGTGTTCATTCAGTGCCTTAGGACATGAAAAGAACTTTCGTACATCACAATTTAATTAAAATTTGACTGACCTGTTTATTTTAAGGCTTAGGCTCCAATGTGCCACAAGCTTTTTTATGTGTTTTGTCTGGGCATGCAACTGAGAATGTGGTTTCTCTGAGAGCCTATGTCCCACAGACATCAGCAGATGTTGTGTGAACATCAGCACTGATGGGATCCTTGGATGTAGACCAGTAAATCAAGGCAGCTCTTATGAGTACATCAAGTCCTTCTTGTTAGGATTTCTGACTATATGAAATCCTGCACTCGGACATCTTGCTTGTTCAAGCAAAAAAGCCTAAGCAAGGCTTGTGGCAATTTGTGTACCTATATTAAATAAACATAAAATAAATTATGTCAACCCTTTATTTTGTGAAACCGCCATTACACTATAAATTTGACTAAAACATAGCATTTTTTTCATACTTTTCTCATTTCTTTTCCCTAGTATTTGCTTGTTTTCTGAGCTATAGAAATTAAACAAAAAAAAAAACCAACCTCCTACCCGTCCACATTTCACTGTAGAACAAATTATATCATTACAATTATGGTCATTTGGCCTCTTGCCTAAACATGACTATTTTAAAGATGCAGTGCATTAATAATGTAAATAGGCAGTAAAGGATTCCAGGAAAACTATATAAATATTCGAATATGATAACAGAACTCTAAAATTCTGATACCCAATCACCTCTTTCAATAGTTTTGGTCTGTATTTCAGTGCTCAAATCTAAAGTTTTCAAAAATAATAATAGCACATCCTACAACACTATTCCCTATGTATTTCAAAATTGATAACAATTATGTATAGTTTTTTTAAGGAATAAGGCAGGATTGAATTTTTAAAATATTTTCTAATCAACACTTGACAATTGATTAATTTCATTTTAAGCAAGCTTGTAAAATTGATTTTTAATTAATCTGTAAATGACTGAAATGTTTTTAGTAAAACAATGTTAGATTTTATTTCTATTATGTTTCTTCTTTTTCTGTATCTACTAAAACTGTATTTTTGTAGTTATCAAACCATAAAACCTGTCTGAATAACTGAGAGGAGAATCTGTGTAATTAAAATAGTCTCTAACTAGAAAATGATTTTGAAATATTATTTCTAGGCCAAAAACCAGAGGAGACACTTAGAGGATAACAAGTAACTGAGTTTTATACATAAAATTCTGGAGTAAAATTAACCCTTGTAAAAAATATTTTGATATTTTTTTTATTAACATTGTTATTGTGATAAAGATTGTTAATATTTTGATTTGAGTTCTTAATTGTGATTTGTCTTAATCACATTTGAGGATTCTATTCCTGTACAGAACTTTGCTTGGAATGTTTTGATTGATTGATTGATCCATATTTATATACCGCCCCTCTCCGTAGACTCGGGGCGGTTTACAGCCACATCTAAAAACAAGATAATACCCCATACAATAAAATTTAAAAACAAATATTTCAAGGCTGAAATATATGATGTTGAAGATGTTGAAGAACATCTATAATCAACAGGGAGGGGTGATTGCCTGCAGTTCTTTTCATATCAGTCTTCTGTCAGCACACACAGGAAGACCAGATGAAGATGATGATGATGATCATCATCCATTCAGTCATGTCTAACTCTTGGAGATGCTATGGACCAAGCCTCTCCATATCTTTTGATCTTGCACTACTTCTTTGAGATCTTCTATGCTCTGGCTGGTTTCAGCTTTGATGGTATTGGAAGACCAGAAGAGGAAATCAACTCCACAGGAAGCTTGAAACTACTTTTATTGAGATGGGGCTACAATAGCAGAATCTTGAAGGTCTCGTTGTGCTGTGCCTCCTACCCCGTCTTGTGCTGCAGTGAATCATTGTCAATTTGATATATTTATTTCGAGCCCGGAAGACCATTCTGATCTGAGAAAAAATAGCCCTTAGTTTAGTTTAGTTTGTTTAGATTTCTATACCGCTCCTCTCCTAGGACTCGGGGCGGTTTACAGGCGATTAAAAGACAAACAATATAATACAGTAGACTTTAAAATTTAAAAAAAACTATATATCCAATGGCTGTCCTTGCTAACCAAACCCAGGGAGAAGCACTGTATACTACATATAAACGATGAGTCGTGCCAGGTTTTCAAAGCATCTTGCTAGGCCTCAAAACCCTTTAGAAAAAGAAAAGAAAATCAAAGCAGGAATAAAAAAAAAATGGGCTGAGATGATCTCACAGCGCTGGTATTTCCAAAATGCATTTGAACTAGTGGTCTGCATCTCTTCTCTGCACCAAATGGTGGTGAGAACTTTATTTTAAAAAACAAACAAACACCTGTGCAGGAGAGACAGAATAAATCTAGCGTCAATTAAATCTTTACAAAGAGGGGGTTTTGTGAGAAGGAGTCTTGCGTCTGCTAAGGCTGGGTCAGAACAGGTAAGATTGGAAGTGCATGAGGTCAATGCCAACTTTCCCCCTTACGTGCTTTCCTTCTCTCCCTCTGCAGATGATGTACCTGGGCTCTGGCCTTTGCTGCGTGGGGGCACTCGCCGGCTTATCTAGTCAGAGCACTTCACGGCTGGGCAATGCCCTTGGGATGATTGGCGTTGCCTCTGGCATTGCAGCTACTTTGGGCAGTTTGAAACCTTCCCCGGAATTACTGGCCCAGATGTCCACAGCCATGGCCTTGGGAGGCACCATGGGTGAGCTTTCGACAAGCGGTTTTGAAACTCTGTCCTAGGGAAATCAGTGAGAAGACAACCCTAATGGCAAAGGTATTCCCAAACACACCTCTGTAATCATTCCAACAAGAGTACAAATTCAGGGAGATGTTTTTTTTTCTAGGACAGGGGGTCTCCAACCTTGGCAACTTTAAG
>JANHFP010005995.1:28864-39352 GCA_032468135.1 Calamaria suluensis | reverse complement strand
ATAAATAGTATTTAGTGCAATATAAAAAATGCAAATAATTTTTCTGCGGACCATCAAAATTTTCTCGCAAACCACCAGTAGTCCACAGACCACTGGTTGGTGACCACTGATCTATAAAGTCTTCACTTTGAGTTTATTTGCATTTTGTTTTCTTTTTAATATATCTATTATTTTTAATTATTATTTTCATTTAATTTTTGTTTAAACTTCATTTCTTATGATTGACTCACTTCATCTCCTAGAACTTGGTTCCAAGCTTCCACTACTCTTTCTGTAAAGTAATACTTTCTAACATTACTTTTGAACTTCCATCAGTTTAAGATTGTGCCTGTGTGTTCTGATTTTTGCTTAATATTGAAAATACTGCCTTCTAGAACCTTATTTACACCCTTAAAATATTTTAAGATTTCAATCATGTTGCCCCTTTCCCTTCTGTTCTCCAGGCTGTACATATTTGGTTCTTCTACTTTCTCCTGATACGTTTTGTTCTTCAGACCTTGCATTATTTTTAGCTGCCCATCTCTGGATTCACTCAATCTTATCAGTATCTTTTTTTAAAAGAGGTCTCCATAATTGGACACAGTATTCCAAATAAGTTTGGCTCATTGGTGGGTTTCACTTACTTTTGCTGCTGCTTCACTCATGCACAAACCACTTCTGGGCATGTGCAGAACATATTTCGTCCAGGTGGGAGGGCGGAGCCTCCCGCTACCAGTTCAGCCAAATCAGGGCAAACCGGTAGCAACCCACCACTGGTTTGGCTAAAGCCCTATATAGGGGATCATAATCTCCTTTTTCCTGCTGGTGACCCCTCTTAGTGATGCATCCCAAAATTTTGTTTGCCTTCCTGACCATTCCGTTTGCTCATTTTGTAGTCATCCGCTATTATATTCCTTAACTCTGTGCCATGAAAAGTGAATGATGCCCTAGAAAATGAAGCCATTGCTAAAGATGCATTCACATTAATTCCTCTCAAAAAAAAATGTGACCCCATGAACGTGAGTCTGTTTTGCCATTCCATTAACATAATAGCTTATTACCAATACAGCCTGTATTACAGCTTCAGTGCTTAATCCACATTACCTTTCAAGATACATTTTTGCTAAAACAAAACACATTTTTATGAAAAGGGGAGAAGGAAAAAAAAATCAAAATCATCACATGACCTATGGCCCCCATAGCTAAGTTTTAATGTAACCCAAAAATCTTCTTAGATATTCTACTTGTTAACTAATGTGGACAAGCAGAGAAGCATCCTTAGAACAGCCTCTTTTCTGCAAAATTTCCTTCCATGGAAATTCTAAAACAAATTTAAATTCTTGCAGTTGGCAAATAGAATTAAACTGATAAATTTAAGTTTGACAAAATATTACCGCGTTTCTCAAAAAAAATAAAATAAAGGCCGGGCCTTATTTTATTTTGACCCTCCAAAAAAAAGCTATGCTTTCTTTTTGGATGGTTCTAATTATTGACTCACCTTGTGGCAATGGCACTGACACCCCATCCAGTAGAAGGCCACTTCTGATCCATTTCTTCTGCGGCCACTTGCCATCACTCACACACATAGCTCTAGCCTTCGTTTTGTCTTTAGGTGCCTGCCAGAAAACATCTGCAACCAATAACAGAGCTCTGGATCGATCAAGAGCCCTGTTATTGGCAGCAGATGCCTTCTAGCAGACATCTAAGGGTGAAAAAGAGGTCAGAGCAATGTGTGCAAGTGGCGGCAAGAGTCCGCAGAAGCGGCTGCAGAAGAAAACAAGGCAGGTGTCAGGGTATGAGAGGCCTGGTAAGCTTGACCCTTCCATCCCCACCCTAGCTTATTTTTTACCTGTGTGCCTCGCTCCACCCCCTGCACCCTGGGGTTGGTGGGGTCTTAATTAGGGCTAATTTTATGGGTGGGTCTTAATTTAATCAGATGCACTCAAAAACGTGATAGGGCTTCTTTTCAAGGTGGGTCATCTTTTTGGAGAAACACAGTATACATTTAATTAATACCAGCCGAAAGTAAAAAAGGTATTTACTGACAGTATTTGATATGTGGGGGAAAAACATTTATAGCAGGGCACGATAATTTCAACTTGTACAGCTGAAAACTTAGTTAGCTCTATTTGAGATACAATAGTACAACTTAATTTTCTTTCCATATTCAGTAAGAGTTCAGTTCAGTTAACCCAAATAGATTATTAGAATATATCTATCATTAATCCAGGTGCAGCAAAGATATCTAGAATTACAATGCCTCCTAATGGAAGTAGTAGGAAAGGCATGGATCCTTTCATAAACTGGTACTGTTTATATAGGAATATGTGTCACGTTTTACAGTGAAAACAAACAAATGTTACCCCTTTTGTTCCAAATGAATCCCTATATTAAACATTAACAGTTATAATTTTGGTTTCTCATTTTCATACCCCTGTTCTTGAATGTTCAGTTTCATTTTCTCCCAGAAACGCAACTTTACTATGGTGCAATGTACCTGAAACAATAAAGAGCAGAACAAAGCAGATGTCAACTGAAGAATTCTAAGGATACCTCAAATCCTTTCTAGTTAACATTCTATTAGCTAATTATTAATGAGGTTGATGAAACATAAACATATAATTGGGGGGGGGACTTCATTGCTATATCCAGTGACAATGAAAATGTACTTACTGAAACAATCAAACGTTATATTAGTCTAATTTATCTACAGATTTCAGATTTTTTCCCAGATATTCTCTTGTCATTGGATCTGAATTGTTATAGCAAATTTTTATTTCTTTATTTTTAGTAAGCAACTTTTCTTCCAGTAGCTTCTGGCCATAGTAGTTCAGCCAATAGTCCTGAGTCCTATGGGTCAATTGTCACCCAAATGTCCAGTAACTCCAACACCTAGTGTGGTCCTTGATGACCCAGGTAATGACCAATCCAGTAGAGATTTCTGTAAATGTTTCTCCACAGTGTTTATAGGAAGGACATTCTTCTCCTGGCTCCTTTGATGAGACCTGTCTAGTATGCTGAATCTCTGGCATAGCCCTCATCTTCCTTAGAGTATGCAAGAATTATGACATATAATATTATATGTAAATTTTATTTTCCTTACCATCATTCCCACTGACAAAGTAGTCTGGATGAAGAGTTTGAGTAACTTTATTACATCTAGTTACATTAAGAGAAGGCACAAGTACTTTTCTTGGAGCATCTGTTGCATTTTCTTTCTGTTTGTCTATTGCCTCACTTTTTCCCCCCAATCTTCTGATCTCCTCTTCCAGGGACTGCTTATGGTCTGCAAAAATAAAAATGCCCATTGTAGATTGAAAGCTTGCAGACATCATTGCCTGGTTACATTTATACATTAAAAGAAATATATCCAAGAATTCTCAAATATATATTTCCTGGAACAGCAGTAATATTGATCTGCTACAGCAAAAGTAATAAAACTTTAATGGTATCTTAATGATTAAATAAATTACAAGTTTTAACATCATAGACCTTAATCAGACATATATAATTTTATATACAGCTTCATATAAAATAATTTTCTTATTTCTATTTGGTTTTCAGGAACTGGCTAAATTTGCTTTTGCTGGTAGTCTTTTAAAGATTAGGATAAGAAGAATGATTCCACAAGCAATTTCAATTCCACATAGTAAAAAACCCAGTGAAATTTGATCTTTTTAAAATGTCAGGTAGCCAAGGAGCTTATAATACTTCATCTTTTATATGAAATACAATATATGTATGAAAAAGAGAAAAATAGTAACTTGGAATTTGGTAGGCACTGAATAACTATAATTTAAATTTGAATAGTCTAAATTTCACCTTAAGAAGAGACTTTAATATTGTTGAAATTGATAAGCATATATTCTCGCAAGAATACAGTAAATACTTTGGTTGGAGGGTAGCAGTTTCAATGACCATGATCTTAATATTTGCTCCTAAGAATAGAGGAGGAGGAAATAGAAGGGGAGCTCATCAAATTTGCCAACAACACATAGCTGGGGTGTGGGGAATGCTAACACTTTGGATGATAGACTCAAGATTCAGAAACATCTTGACAAAATTGGCTATTGGGCCCTATCCAGCAAGATGCAGTTCAGTGGTGAGAAAAGTAAGGTCCTGCACTTAGTCAGGAAAAACCAAATGTACAGCTATAGTATAGCCGTTGCCTGGCTTAACCATAGTAATTATAAAGGGATGTAAATGTCCCAGGGGATTACCACTGAACTATGAACTAGAAGTGTGCTGCAGCTGGGAAAAGGTCCTAGGCTGCATCAGCAGAGGGATAGCATCAAGATCATGAGAAGTGATAGTATTGCTCTACACTAGTGATGCCACACTTAAAATACTTCATCCAGTTCTGGTCACCATGATACAAAAAAGATGCTGAGATCCCAGAAAGAGGGCAGAGAAGAGCAAGAAAGATAACAAGGAGTTTGGAGGCTAAACTGCACAATGAATGGTTAATGAGATTAGGTATGTTTAGCCTAAGGAAGAGAAAGATTAGGGATGACATGATAGCTGTTTTCCAGTATGCGAGGGAAATAATATTTCTCACAAAGAAGAAGTGGTTGACTTAGCACCTAAGAGTGACACAAGAAGCAAGGGGTGGAAGTTTATCAGAGAGATATGACCTGGAACTAAGGAGAAATTTCCTGACAGTGAGAACAATTGATCAATGGAATAGCTTTCCTCCTGGAATTGTGAGTGCTTCATTGCTGGAGATTTTCAAGAAAAGATTGGACATCCATTTGTCCAGAATAGTATAAAGTATCTTGCTTTGAGCAGAGAATTGGACTAGAAGACCTCAAAGGTCCCTTCCAGCCCTGGGATTCTATGTTTTTAGAGTTCTACAAATAGAACTGTTGTTTATTGCTAACACCTGCTAGAAACAAAATGCAGACTTTGTACATGGAAGCTACATCCTAGACAGCACTTTTTCTACATAATAAGCTGCAGATATACACATCAATCTATTGAGCACTGATAAAAATTATTGGAGTTAATTATATAAGTTAAAGTTTAAAAAAATATGAGCTGGAAACATATACTTATTAAAACCCCTAATCTATTAGGAAGAAAATCCTTGAAGAGCTATGGAAACATTTGCAGAGGGAATACATATTCAGGAATCCTTCCACTAGAAAGCCATGTTCAAAGGCAATACAAAGCAACATGGAAAGATAAATATTCACTAATTCTCTGTAATAATATGGAAAAATATTATTTGTTTGTTTATAAAAATATTTATTTATTTATAAAAATTTGGCTGACCATTTTACTATAGGATAACTGTGGGTGGCTTATAGTTACATCTAAGTTAAAACATAAAAAGTTAAAATCAAACCTTAAAACCAAGGACATGTGGGAAGGGCAGGAGGAGGTAGGATCTGTTATTACTGAATCAACCACCTCCATTGTGCTGTTCCTCCACTGGAACCCCAAGCCAACTGGCAGAACCACGTCTTTTAGCCTTTATGAAAAGGGACCAAACTCAAATTTTTTTTGGGGGGGGAGAGAGGTTCCAGGGAGCAGGAGCAACAGCAGAGAGGGTCCTCCTCCTGGACAAAATCTTGTCAAAAAAACTGCATGGATGGACTTTGTCAGGAATCACCATAGTATCAAAAATAAAAAAATAGTCCAAAAAACACAAGAGAAGTTTTTCTTAAAGGAGACTTAATTTTATAAAATATGAAGACCCTTGTCAGTAAATTAAATCCATTTTATTGCCAGGAGGAAATAAAACTACATTAGAATTAATTATACCTGCGTTTTGTATTTTACTTTTGATGTCATCAAAAGAAGCTGCCTGATTATTAAGGGTCTCCATTTCTTTTCTCATTTCTGCAATAACAGACCTCAATATATTGTTCTGCTGCTGTAATGTCTGGATATCAGCAGGAAGCAAATGTTCAGAGATTCCTACAGTACCCTATGGGTAATCAAGAAATTAAGGAAATTATCAAAACTGCCTCCCTCCAGAATACAGTAAGTCATTCAAAGCAGAATTATCAGTAAAATCATTCTAATGACATGCCATATGCATAAAAAAAATGAACAGTATAGTTAATAATCTTAAAAAATATCTGTGGAACTATTTTAGCTATTTATAACTCATATATAAACACACACAAACATATAACCATCAAACAGGTAGTCCTCAACTTACAACTGTAATTAGGATCAGAATCTTGTTCCCTATGCAAAGTGGTTAAACAAGATGTCCTGTGCCTGCTTCACATAGCAACTGCAATCCCAGCACTCCCAGATGCAGTCTTAAGTGAGAATCATGGGCTGCTAAGTGTACAGAGTCCCAGGTAAGGAGTGCAGGAATGCCAAAAGATGAAGCCATGGAAGGCCTAGGATGGGTGAGGATTGCTGCAGTGCAGTGTAAAACCTCAGCTGCCCACCCAGCCCAGCAGTGCTTCAGAAACCTTCTGAATGCAATTTGGTAAATGAGATTTCTGAAGCAGGGCTCCTGCAGTTCTCAAGCCAGTGCTCAATTTTTCCGAGATTTGGAGATGACCAGAAGATTTCTGAAGGACCATGAGAATGGGATACTGGCTTGGAGAATATGAGGTGGTGAGGGTCAGTGGGGTGCAGCAGAACCTGTGAAGCACAGGGTGGTGGGGGCAATTGGGGCTTTGCAGAATGGGGCTGAGGTGGTTGGTCATGTTTCTCAGATTGGCCTCTACTTCAGTCCCATTGCTGCCCTTTGGGTACTGTTGTACACTGCAGCAAAAAGGGCATAGATTGGGAAAAGAGATAGGCAGATAAAGGGAGCTGCAGAGCTTCTGTGACTGTTAAGTGTGGGCCAAATGTTGATTATATGACTATGGGATGCTGCAACCGCCGTAACTTTGGACGCAGGTTGTAAATCCATTTTTTTTGTGCTGCTGCAATTTCAAACAATAATTGGGTGAATGGTTGTAAGTTGAGGACTACCTGCAATGAAAACTTGGCAAGAAGAAATTTCTATGAATGACAGCAATTCTATTTGTGAAGATTAAGTTTGTAAAATACAATTTAATGCTTTTTCAAGAATCATAAAGCAAATTTACTATACTTTTCCAAATTTTCAGTGTGCTGCTAATCCTTTATTAAGTTTTAAGAATTTATTTATGATTCAGAGCATTAATCAATTAAATTCACTTGCAAATTTTAGAAAGAATTCTCTCTCAACTTGTATTGCATATATCATCTTTCAGGTTCTATTCCTGAAACTTCTACCTAAATGGATTTCATCTTCCAAGATGGAGACAAATTTTGCCTAATTCTGTGCAGAATGTTGTCAAGCAAAATAGATAATATTGAAGCAGACAAACAATGGACAACGTAGCTTTTAATGCAACCTCATATAATCGATATAAGAGAAATATTTTCAAGGAAATTAAATGTCACATGTCAAATAAAAATATACTTGGAAATTAATAATAACAGCACAGTTGTTGTGAAAATTTAAGTTGTGAATGAAATCTAAACAGAAGTCCATATCTTAAATATCAACGTATCATTTATCATTCTTGGATGACCTCCTCTGACTAAAAATTCTGTAACTAAGCATTTTTCAATCTCCACTTCTGAATTCTTTTCAAAGATACTGTTTTTAAGACAATAAATAGTAGGCAACCACTAGAGTGCAGCATAATATTCAAAACAGTCTCAATATGTTTGATAGTATATATGAAATGGGTGTTAGCAGTGAAAAAATATTTCTTTAAGAGAAAAGCAAAGACAGTGTCAGAAACGTTGGCAGGATTCAGAAATACAGTAATATTTCTTAGAGATTCTTATGCTGTGAAGAGCTTAAATCTGATTTAATAGTTGGAAATGGTAATAACATATTGATATCACAGAGCAATGTTAAATACTTACACAAAACCTTTGTGTGAGTTTGGTAATTAAACAGAGACATCTTGTTAGATTTTTATCTTACATGTGAAAACTTTTACACTCTCATGTCACTTTGACTGGTTCTAACAAAATATTCACACAACAACGGATTTCAGATTTTGGAAATCTGCCTTCCCCCTATCATCATAGTATGATCGTTTTGAAAGATGATTTTTAAAAATTGACATTTAATCTAAAAACACTTGAAAGGATATATCATAACATTTCTTAAGTGCTAAAAAAGAATATTAGTCTGTTCATTAGGTCTGAATATCTTAACTATAACCATGTAACAGTAAAACTGGTTGTGTAGGAAGACCGAGTTCTTCGTTACAATATACAGTATACTTGATCTTAACCCAAAAGATCAAGAAACAATTTATTAAACATGGTCAAACAAAAGTAAACATCAAAGATGTTTGAAATTGGATTCTTGTATTGAGTAAGAGTTTAAATATGTTGGCATAAATAACTCCTTTCAACTTTATAATTCTGTGTTTTAAATGCTAATTCAAAATTTTCAGTGTGTAATATTTATTGGCTTTTTGTATCTAATTATTATAATATATTTCTCTATAATTATCCTTACTTATACCATAAAATAATTCAGTTACTTTTTACATTGATCTTCCTTTTAATGTACATCATACATATCTACAGAAAATCTCCCTGAGGATAAAGGTACCAATATCATTTTACAAGTGTTTTTATTCAGAAGAAATGACTAAGCAATTCCTCAAAAAGCCGTTTATAAAGATTCCTGCATAGGGAAATATGTTTCCTCTATACCTTCTTAGGAGAAAAGTGTTACCTCACAGCTAACTAGCTTTATCTACTAAATTATGTAAGAGGAAAATTTGCAAAGAATTATTGGGCTAATTCTATTTCTGGTTGTATATCATAAACTGTTAAAAGCCAGTTACCCATGCAATACAATACAAGGACAAAGAGTAGTGAAAATGACTCCACAAATAATCAAAAGTTATTTTTCTCTAGCCTTTTTCAGGAAATTTAATACCTTTCAAAGGTACCCACAATGCCATATTGATGTAAGCCTAAAAATAGCTGGAAGCGAGCAATTATCTAGCCTAAGGATGGGCAATCCACAGTCACCAATCAATTCCCACTGTTATTGTGTCATCTCCAGACCTTCTTCCTCAGTTGCTATCAAAATTCAGCAGCACAATATGCTGCTATAATTTGCCAGCATTATATGCTATTAAAATTACACACTGAATCTTTAAAATGTTTTAAATATCTTTTTAATGCAATAATTTAGAAACAATTATTTCAGTTATCTTGACCTTTCACTTTGTGCTATTTATCATCCATTCCTTTTGTTTTTAATGCATTACTTCATCTGACCAATTGAAGCAGCTTAGTGCTTAAGCTGAGCCATCTATAAAATCACTATGAAAGCAACATACTGTAAATAAAGCCATAAATAATATAAATAACATCAATGCTAGTAATGGTTAAATAATTAACTGCCTAAGAAGACATTTTGGAAATAATTTGCCATCGTTTTCTTTTCAGTAACCCACTGGCTTCATGCAAATTCCCAAAAAGCAGGAAATGCTTTCCAGCAGTCAAAAACATTATTTTACAAGCTTTTCATGATTATATGAACAGTTTTATATTTAGAAAAGACAGACAACTGCCCCCAAAGCATAAATGCTTCTCTCTTGCACTGTAAACTATTTTATTAGTTCTTCTATATCAGGGATATCAAACTGGATTTCTTCAAGGGCCGGTTCAGCATAGTTCTCCTCTGCAGGCCTGCCGGGGATGATGGGGGGAGCGGGAGACAGGGTAGACACTTCCTGCAGCACCCTGCAGACCAAAATGTTTTTGGCCTGGATAGCTTCCGGCAGCACTTTGCTGGCTAAAACAGGGCATCGGGAGGTTTGTGTAACACCCCCCCACACACACACACACTGTTTTGGCGGTCAGAGGGCTGTCAGAGGCCATCCGGGCCAAAAATGGGGCATGAGGGCCCCGCGGCCACCCACACCCCATTTTGGCTGTCAGAGGCACCCCAGGTGGTCCTTTGCTATTTCCAGGCTGGCCCTGCAGGCAAGATTTAAGCACCCCATGGGCTGGATTCAGTCCTTGGTCCTTGAATTTGACATGCTGTTCTGTAGGATTTGTGGTAGAGGAAAACACTAGCTTCCTTGTGAACAAGCCACAGCTCTACAGTATAGAGCTGTGATGGTGAACCTATGTAAGGTGACCATCCGCCCCGCTTTTAGCAGGACAGACACGCTTTTTAGCCAATTGTCCCGCGTCCCTTTAAAAAAGTTCTCCTTTTTTAAAAGTTCCCATGCTTTTTTAAAAGTTCAGCTGAGCAGAAGGAATGAGAGGGAGGAGGTGCTGAAGCTGCTGGGGGCTATGGCTGACTCGCGAAGGGTGACTTCGCTGCTTGCCTACACCGCCCAACCGCCCCAGCAACGCCTCCTCCCCCAGAGACTGCCAATGGCGCACAACAGAGGAAAGGGGAGGCCACGCCTACCTGCTCTCCTCCCCACCCACTCGGTTTCCAGCTTATTTGTGACTATTGCTGCCATTCCTATTATCTGTTGATTGATAGCTCATCTTCCTGTGCACTGTTCGGTT
>JANHFP010005994.1:41593-51688 GCA_032468135.1 Calamaria suluensis | reverse complement strand
ATTATACCACCCCTCTCCGTAGACTCGGGGCGGTTTAACAGCCATTTTAAAAACACAAACTTGTACATTATAAATTTAAAAATTTAAAAATCAAATATTATTTAGAAAGGCTGGAGCTTTTTCTATAGCAAGAAAAGTTTTGGTTCAGATATATCTGACACATTAATTATGCCATTTACTGGGTTGGGAAACTCTTGGTCACTCGTGTGGCTTATTGGATTGCTGTAATGTGTTCTTTATGAGGTTATCCTTGAATACAGCCAGAAACTACAAGTAGTCTAGGATGCTGCAGCATGAGAACCTATGGGACACCCCATTTTACCCATGTGATGCACTTCCATTTCATAAGCTACCCTGGTTATCATTTGGATTTCAAGCATACTTCAAGGTGCTGGGTGTCATCTATAGGTTCTTCATCATTAAGGCCCTAATTACCTATGGGGTTGCCTTTTTCAATTGTTTCTGGCCACCATGCAAGATCAAGCCATGATATGAATCCTTTAAGACTCACCTTTATTAGCTGGCCTAGGACAACGTGTTTGTGACTCCGTGTGATACTTCTTTTATACTGTAGATTTGCTGTCCAACTTGAGTTGTATGTTTTTCTTTCTTATTGTTGCTAGATTTCCATTATATAAATGTATGCTGGCTAGAACGTCTTCAGCAACTGAGGCAGTCAATGAATTGATTAAACACACACAAACACACACACACATATCCTCACACATGAAGCATGAATATGTGAGGATAGGACTGTAATGATCACACTAAGCTGACATTATTCCCTTTAAGATCTGGCCCATTCTCTGCTTCTCTTAGTATGTTGATATAAGAATGCATCTCATAAACTCCAACACATAAGACTCACTACTGCAAGGAAGGATGCATCTTTTCTGCTGTACAGACCACATGAAAATATGACAGAGTGTACATGCACACACACCAATCTATTCATCCATTAATGCATAGTCATCTTATACACCATGCCCTTCTACATAAAAAAAATCTCACATATATTCGTAGTAGAAGACATACAGAATATGATGCTGTAGTAATGCAATCCTTTCTACAGAATGCTTCAGGAATATATAATTAGGTTTGCTAATGAAAAACTGCCATAGATATGGCTGTGAATCTGCTATGACTTACACTGATCATATTTCCTATTAACTAAACTAAGAGACACATTTTATTATAAAATTTAATGAATATTTTCTTGTTTGTAAACTGTTAGAGACTTTCAAGTTCACACAAATGGCATAGTAACTACAGCTGTAAAACCTACAAAGGACATAGTAACTACAGCTGTAGAACATTGCATTTTAAGTATGCACTTATGTTTAAGTATGCACCATGTGCAAACTGCCGGGAGGAACAAAGCTCACCATCAGAAAATCAGATAATGACAGTACCTTTTCTAACTAGCAAATATTGAAGGGTATAGCTTGCATAAATTGCAACTCATGAAACTCACCTGTTTTAGTAAACACTAGTTGAACGAAATTGCTACCTTTATCATAGTCCTCATTTTCTCTTGACCATCTCAGATTCAGAATTTTGAAATTTAATTAAGACATGACTTTGAATATCCAATGACACAAGTCATTTACAAAATTTACCTTTTGGTATCGGAAAAACCTGACAATGATTCTCTATACATTAATACCATGTATATTTTCACTACTGCAATGCACTACACATGAGGTCTACTCTTCAAACAACTACAAAGACAGCAACTAAGCTTCTGACAATACAAATTACATCTAGATAAAGCAAACAGCTTCATTATCTGCCAAAGTTCTTTTAATAGCTATTCCTGATACTGGCAGGTTTAATATCATTTAAAATCTATATGGGGCCAGACTAGGGGAACACTGTCATATATATTAATTTATGTTTAAGATTGTCAACAGAAAGATTCTTCTGAGCTGCCTCACAAACTTAGACAGAATAATACTCCTCCGTGCTGGAATGGTATTGTAGTACCATCTGATAACCTTAGTCCTTTTAGGATTAACTGCTGGCTTATGTTTGTTTTTCACTTTTCCTTGCTTTTAAATAAGTATGCTAATAAGATTTATTGTTGCCATTTTATACTCTGGTTTTAATTGGAGCTCTATCCTTCAAATTATCATATTAGAACAGAAATTGCTGCAGGCATTTTTGAGAGAGCTAAAGTAGAACTCTGCGGATGCTTTCTGGTTAGGAACAGATCCCAAAATCATTAACTTTCTAGTCACTACCATCATAAATGTCTCCTCCTTTATCATACAACCTAAGCACTACAACATTTTAACATTACTATTATTATAAGTGGAGTTGCTTATTTTTTATTGGCCATGTTCCTGTACTTTTAGAAGAGCAGATAAGCAGAAATAAACAATTTTAAAAAAAAACGTTTGCTCTTCACTTCTAATCCAGCTCAGGAAGAGATACACCTGTTAAATTCCCACCTAGCAAGATGGTGTTAGAAACAAATGCATCAGCAATACTATATTTTGAGGAGGGAAAACATAATACTATATTTATCAGTACAATACAACATGACCTGGGCAAACCTCTATTATCTCTGTATAACTCAAGGAAGTCAATGTAAGATTTACATATAGGATTGCTCGTAAAACTTGGGCAGCTCCTTCAATGTACACTGTAACCATCCTTGCAACCTCATATAGCTAAATGATGCGATTTATGCAAACCACTGCAAATGACTTTCTAATCTAAACAGGCTAACTAGTATATTACTCTCAGAAGTATAATTATAGTAAAAAGGCAGGTGCAACTACAAATTGTGCATATGGGCGACTGGTACTATATGAAATTTGTGAGCCATAAGGACAAGGTGGTACAGCAGGTGAAGACAATACTGCTGAGATATAAGTTAGAAGGGTTTTGTATGATGGGATTTAAAATCACATGCGCCACTTCAAAACAGTGGCTGAACCTTTGCCACCTGGGCATATCTAAAATGGAAAGCAAGATTAAATAGCAGATACAGTCTTATCATGGCAGCAAACTTTTCTATTGATGAAAGCAAGAAGGATGATTTGCAGAGAAACTATAGAGAAGCCACATTTTCTAAAGAAAAACAAAATGGATTTTCACTGGATCCTCCCCAACAATGCATGGAATATAACTAAGATTGTAAAACTAGCAAAAAAATCGTCATCTGCAAAAATGTAATCACCCACCAGATAATAGGACAGTTGCAATGTTCAGATAATAATTGGTCAAAAATGAAAGATGGTTTCCTATGTTGATACTGTTAGAAGAAGCTTATATGTTTAATTTTTTAATCACGTGTCTGTCTCACTCTACTGTTAAGGAGCTCACCCAATCGATTTCAACTTCCATTAAAAGTAAAGGTAAAGGTTATCCTTGCACGTGTGGGCTAGTCATTGCTGACTCTTAAGGGACAGTGCTCATCTCTGTTACAAACCCGAAGAGCCAGCGCTGTCCGAAGATGTCTTTGTGGTCATGTGGCCGCCATGACTAAATGCCAAAGGCGCACGGAACGCTGTTACCTTCCCACCAAAGGTGGTCCTTATTTTTCTACTTGCATTTTTATGTGCTTTCGAACTAGGTTGGCAGAAGCTGGGAGAAGTAATGGGAGTTCACCCCATTAGGCAGCATTCGGGAATTGAACCTCTGAACTGCCAACCTTTCAATCGATAAGCTCATCACGTCCCCTCCAACTTCCTACTAAATGATTTCAAAGTTATAACATGGCTAAACAGAAGTTGTGTGTTATTCTACTACACTAAATACCATGTTTACACCACCACCTTCTTTCTAGCATACAGGGAAACTTTAAGCTATTTATGTGCATTTCAGAGATAATAGAATCAGCCGTCAATTGACTGTCTCATTTTCTGGGAAAAGAGATTTCAAATCTCTGACCTGCAAAGATCACAGAGCTGACAGCTGAAAGAACGAAAATTAGTACTGAAGAGTCCTTTCTCACTTGATAAACTTTATCATCTTCAGAAAAGTCTTCAGTACCTCAGAGAAGTAGGCAAGATAACTGTAAATATTCTTCTAAGTGAAAGATGCATATATGAATCAGCCATAAGACATAATGTTTTGCTTAGTCAATTACAAATAGTTTCTTTCTTTTTTTTCAGTATTACAGAACTAAATTCCCCAATTTTCCAGATTATGTTTCTTCTGTTTATAGGGAAGTTAAATGATATGAAATAAATTTTATCAGCCAGAGTTACAGCTGGCAAAAGACAATAGATTACCGGATGGATCCATGTGATTTCTTTGTTTGAAGAGACAATAGCACACGTCAAGTGTTATTTTTTCTACAATCCTGTAGTGTTATAAGGAAAATCTATAGAAACATGAGCTGATTTTATTATTTTGTTCATCCTTGTCATTCAGGCCATCTCTTTCTTATGTCTTCCACATCCCAACATGTTATTTAATTGCTTGCATTTATTCTGAAAAAGTATTAAGAAGACTTAGCATGCTCAGTGGATTGTTAAAATCTTTTCAAAATGGTTGGTTTAATCTTTGTATAAAGAGATACAGATGTGACTGTTCTGTATAATCACCTTTGGTCAGTGGAAAGGGAGGGAAGCAATGTTGGACTAGCCTGCTTCAAGAAAAAGATTCTGTAATCTTTACTAAATAAATTTTAAAATGGCACACAGAAGAAAGCATCCCTGTTACATGTATATAAATGAAGTAAAAAATTAATCAGGCTAAATCATAACAAACCTTTTTAATGCTACCATAGCTAGAAATTAGTCACCCGCTACATTCGGAAATTAAATAGAATCAGCTATAAACGATATTTATTTTCTCTGCAAGATGGATCTCCCATGACGAACATTTTTACAAAAGGATTTGATGCTTTCAATAATTTGGGCTGAGTATTACTTAAAAGAATGGAACTATTTCCATTTTGTGCATCTGGAAAGGAAATTCACAATTCATTCCCTTTTCAGAAGGACCTTGGCAACAAAGTAGGAGTAGTTAACCAAGCTGACATCACTCAATCACACAAACATGTAGCAGATGTAATACATAAAATCAAATACAAATCTCATAGATACAAATGTGTAACAGCCATTATCTCTTTTTAATACTCTGTTTTAACAAACCATTAAGAAGATCTTGCTTTTGAATATATGAAAATGAAATAAAATTAAATAGCAATGTACTCCCTTGTCTGCATGTACTTTCTGTCTTCCCTATCTAATGAATAACTTTTGTATGAACTTTTAAAGACTGTTAAATATTTTGGAGGTTGTTCTGTATATTATCATAATGGATTTTGGCAAAACATAATAATATCTTTGAACTAACAGACCACAAAACTCCACAGAACTTAATAGCAAGTTTCATTCAATAATTTGTTGGCTAGCTGCATTCATTTCCTGATCTGATTTTATCCTAATTGTTGAATGGTCGTGGACCTCTATTTTAAACAAAATATTAAAAAGTAAACAAGAACAAATTTATAGGTAATTTAAGCACTGATTGCCAAAAAAAATAAAAGTCAATGCTCCTGGCTTAAAAATAAACTGTACAGAAATCTGTAAGATTTTCAAGAAACCCTATTGAATAATTATATTGGCAGGTATAATTTCTTCCTATTGTTACTTAAGAGAAATTTTAAAAAATTGAAATTAATCATCTCAAAATGGTCACAAGTACACTCACACAATCTTTCTTGACAAAAATATCAAATATGTAAAATAAAACACCACAGAGTATTAAGAATAAAACCCCTCCAATACATTAACAACACTGAGAGTATTTTTATGCAATGGCTTTTTTTTAAGGGAAAAAAATTAGATGCCTCTGGAATCATATAAAGTGAAACCTACAAATGACATAGTAACTACAGCTGTTAAATGCTGGCATTTGGTGTCTTTCTCCATTTAAAAAAAACCAAACAAACTCAAAAGAAACTCCTAATCTGTTTCTTCAAACCGAAGAAATGTGGAAAAAGGCCATCCTGCCAGTGGAAACATTCAAAATCAGAAAGCTCATGCTGAGGTTTGTTGCCGAGGCAGCGAACGGGTCTAAAAAGGAACTTCTGCCAACTCAAATATTGTTTGTTTTCACACCCAAGAACAAACGGTGTGCGTGGCGGAGGCTTCCTCGGGACTTAGTGCAGCTGGACCAAGCTGAATAAAGGTAACTAATGTCACAGCTACTGTAAATTTGTTCTTATTTTCCTATCAGTAAGTCAGATTCAATGGAAACTGGAGTTTGCTTCTCAGAGCTTTCAACTTCCCACAAAGACAGACAAAACCTTCTGTGGCTGCAAACCCCCCTTTTTTAAAGCACAATTTTTTAAAGAAACAGCGATGAGCAACAGAGCTACCATCTATTCCTTCATGAGTGAATTGCTCAGGAGGAATCAAATTAATTCGTGATGGACTTGGGTTTCCCAATCCAATGTGGGACTTTCTGAAGCTGGAAATGCTGAAGAACTACAGCCTTCATTATAACATTACATATTAGAGGTAGCAAACCCTGCCAAAATAGACATTATTATGGGGAGGGTTTCAATTCTGCGAAGGAACTGGTTCCATTTCCCATCGCCACCATTTTTCTAGGACACAGCAAATCTGAATAGCCAGAATAGTGAGTTTTACTCTGCTGAGTGATTAAAGTAAATGAGTTTGCTGCCACAAGAAAAGGCTGCCATGCATAGATATTTTAGTAGTGATTCCTATGCTTGTTAAAATAAACAATACTGAACTTTTAAAAAATTCCACCTGTCTTAAGGATTTAAGAAATAATACAGAGGCTATACCAGAAAAGCGAAATTAAGATATGAAATGTACCTGAATTATATTTTATATACTGGAAGAGAAATAATTTTACAATTAAACTGTGGTCACAATCCAATGTAATAGTAGCCTCATCTATTATTTCTCTTGGAAATCAAGACTTATTTGGAAACATAATGTAAGCAGGAATGAATGAAAGAACCCTCCATCTAGAGGACGAAGGAGGGGGAAAAAAACCTTAAATGTTATCAAATCTTCTTTTCTAGCCAGCTGGCACATCCAGAATCAAACACAGTTAATCATTTTAAGGAAGAATCCTTTTTCAAAGCAGAAAATCACACTTATTTATTCCAAAACTCAAACTCTATACTGTTTTTTTCAGAGTACGATTGCCTAGCAAAACATACTCAAATGGCATGAGACATAAATATATGTTTATAAAGGAAACCACAAATCTGTAGCAATGAGGAATTTTAATCTTTATCTGACTATCCCAGATATATGCTCAAACAAGGTTTCTATACATTTTAAAATACCACCTAGACTGATTACATATGCTCAAGTATAGCCTTGACATGTTAAACAGCTACAGGCTTCCAAGCACATTTTTTTAAATTTACAGTTTACATAACCAGATTAAAGCATGTCAAACTAAACATTTAGCAATAATAATTTATCCTTCTGAATCATAAAGAACTAGGGGGAAATCCCTATAGTTCTTTGAAAACTATAATTTAGTAATTTAGAAACAATGTTTTCTCCAGTGCTTCTCTAATAACTGTGCTGTGTTGTTTATTTCTTTCATCACTTCCTACCTTGTCTGGTTGCTGGTGAAAACCAACCAGGAAGCCACAAGCACACACTTCAGCCTCTCGCTTTTTCAGGCCACAATTCTCCAACGTTAGGTTGCTGCCAATGTCCTTGCAAACCAATGTAAAACAGGCCACAAGGTTCACGTTAACTGCAGAGTGTTACTACACTGAACATCTGGTCATGAATGAATGGATTGCCCACTAACACTCTGTACTGGGAAGCTGATGAAAAATTCAACATTTTCCTTGTTGGCACAGTTGTTTTGGAGAATTCTCTAGAGCTTCCTGAATTATATGAAGAAAATTTCACTGCAGCAATCTATATCTGTGAGAACAGCTGGTGTTGAAAGGGATCTGCTGCTCTCTGCGTGCTGGGGACCTCGTGTTGGATCATGATACTTTTGCTACATTTGTCCTTGAAAACTTAGCCCTACCTTTGTGGTAGCAGTTAAACAAAGTGACAGCAATGGTTCTTAACAGTTGCCTTCAGCACAGCAGGAAGGAGAATAAACAGTAGGGGAAAAAAGATCTTCTACCGCTGATAGTCACTTCAGAATTTTATAGGAGTTCCTATAACGGTAGAAAAATTTTCCTGGCAAAATTAATTTTTTTTAAAAAATTCCCCATGATAAGCAGAACAGTACATATTACATCCTTCAAATATGGCTTCAGTCAGTGCTCTTTTTCCCTAACGTCAGTGCCAATATTCAGTCATCTTTATCCTATAAGTCTGGGATGGTGAACCTAGGGCACGGGTGCTACAGGTGGCATATGGAACTATATTGGTGGGCATGCAAGCACAGCTCTGGCATGCGTGTGCATTCAGGCCAGCTGATTTTTGGGCCTTCGGGGCACACCAGAATTTGGGAAAGAAGCTGTTTCTGACCTCCGGAGGGCCTCCGGGGGGGAGCCTGTTTTTGCACTCCCCAGACTCCTGGAGAGGCTCTGGAGCCAGAAGAGGCTCTACTGGGCCCACTATGCCATCATGTGCCAAAAGAAGGGGGAGTGCAGGGGGTCACATGCTCATGTGGGGAGGCAGGGCACATAGAATTATGGTTGTGGGTACACAAGTGATCCCACTCCCGCTACTCTTCCCCTGCTTTTGGCACATGGTGGCAAAAAGGTTAGCCATCACTGCTAAGTGAAAATCAGCTTCTCTTTTACATACTTGAAGAATTACAAGAAAAATATTGCACACCACTGAACATCAGAGCATCTTGAGTACAATCAATCTATTTATTACATTGAATGCTTTATTAAGTTAAATCACTCAAAAGCTTTGAAAGCAGAACTATTAATTTTATCTGGAACGAATAACAAGCCACAAAACTGTATTTTAAAAAAGAATTGCTTTCTTCATAGCACAATAAATAAGCCATACACTGTTCTCTTTCTCTTTCTCTCTCTCCCTCTACCTCTCCCTCTCTCCCTCTTAAAGGAAGTGGTAAACCTAAGCCATGCTAAATTTAGGCTATTATCTATGCAGCATAAATTTCACTTCTGTGTATAAATGCTAACTTGCATATTTCTCCATGGTAACTAGACTATGATTAAAACAACAGTGAAACCAGCCTTCAAAACCACCTGTTTAAGTAGGAACAACCTAATTTACAAAAAAAATAAAATAAAATAAAAACCTAAATTTCAGACATGTCATGGGAATTTAAATCTCATTTTCCCTAATTGAAAGCTTCATTTCCATGATCTAATTGTAAAGTACATGGCTTAGGTTGGAATAATTCTTCTTTTTAAATCATGTAATTTCTCCACATATTGTTAACCTAACAGAAGTAGTATTTTAAGATTGGAAAGAATAAGCGTTTAATAAGCCTTGTTAAAAAGGAAATTATTTTGCTTCTTGAAAAGATTAATTGATGTATAAAGTATCTATTTTTATAATATGGCAAAAATTAAAAAAATCAAAACCCTGTAGCTAAAGTTCTCATTAATTATGGTAAGACCCCTTCAAAGCTTGTCTTTTTACAAACATACCCTTGTTTTTTCTAATGGAGAAATGGATCTCTTCTAGGGATCATACCCAGTAAAGATAGCCAACATATGATATGAACTAATCTAATTACAGTGTTCAAATGTTGAATATTTTAATAGAAACACTAAATATATGTGTGTTTCATATCTAATACATCTAATAATAAAATATATTATCTACGATCTGAAACACACGTCAATTTATGGTGCATAACTGCAGACACCCAATACAAAATTTTACTGGAATTTTAAAACTTGGTATTTTTTTCTGAATCTCATTGTTATAATTTCCATGTATCATTAAAAAGTTAAAAAGTTTTAGCTGTAATACTGTATCATAAAGACTTACAAAATATAATTTAATGTTAAATTTCAAGGATTTATTTTCCTTCATTTACATCACACCATTTCTGCAACAACAATGTATATCGCTGTAATATTTGGCAAGTCAATCTTTATAACTGCAGGACCGCATGCTGCCTACTTCCTCACGACCGGTACGTACCCACAGGGAGGGCCTAATGGGGGTCCCATCGACT
>JANHFP010005994.1:30891-41493 GCA_032468135.1 Calamaria suluensis | reverse complement strand
CTGCCCTCTGGTGCTTTGGTGAATAGCCTGACTCCCTCTTTGTGGCAGCCCCTAAGATATTGGAACACTGCTATCATCTAAGCTTATGGGCATCAATTACATTTATTGTAAGGCCTTCAGAAATTTCTTCTGAATTGGGGATAGTGTGCTCTAAAATCTTTATTTATGTAATATGGTGAAGGGAGCCTATGTTTGTCAGATTTATATAGGAAAAGGTTTAAGTCATGACTGTCCAGTGAAGTTCTTCAGTTATCCATCCAATTGGTGCATTTGCACTGGTGGCAAGGAGGGTAGTAATGTCAAGTTACATGCCAGACAACCTAGTTTATGAAATAAATGAAACAACTCCCAAACTTTGCTATTATTTTTCACTTAGATTCCCTTCACATAATAGTTGCCCTACATAAAGCTGTCACAATAGTCAGTGGTAAACCTATGCAAAAAAGTAGAACATTAAAAGGGAGGGGGCACTTTTACCACGGAATTGTATTATGCTCTCAATTACAGTGGTGTAACTTTCCTGATTACCTAAAGTTACTATTATAAAATTGGAGAATCCCTATTATAAAATATCACACCCATATTAATCATGCCCTCATTACTAAAAATTAAGCTTTTATTTGGGCTCATTATGATTAATATCTCTAAAATAATTGCCATGAAAATACACATCCTTCCTTCTTCCTGAGCCACATTTTTACTTTAAAGTAAAATATACAAATACTTACAGTCACAGTGGGGTTTTAAGCATGAGAAGATCCAGGTTTAACCATGTAAACTGCATAGTAAAGATATGCAAGTTGAATCAAGTTGATCAACCTCTGTGTTTGTCTTCACCTATTTAAAATAAAAAGCAAAAACTGAAGGTTGGTACTACAAAATAATGTTGCTGATGTCATTAGACGGATCTACTTTTATTCACTTAATAAAAAATTATATCAGAAAAGAAAAAAGAAACATTCAAACTCCGTCAGCCATTATTATATTCCCACAGAGTATATTTCTTTTTTAGTAGTTTTAAATAACTAAGAACTAGTAACTTTATTGTACAATCATTTTATGGTAATATTCTAAACATCCATTTTTATGTAAATTTCTTAAAACGGAATGGAACAGAATATCTTAATCAAACAAATCACTATGCAAATAATATATATCATAGTTACGTACTGCTGAAAACCACATTCCTTTTAAGAGTTAAACCAAAGTCAAAGTTTTTTTTTTCATGGTGGTTTTATTTCTAATTTTGATCACAGGTCACTAGAAAATTATAGTGTGTAAAATTGGCCAATGTAAAAAGATCTATGAAAATCATAGCAACATAACCACTTCATATTTGTTTCAATGGAACAAATGAAAGAAAGCTTCCGCAAAAATTGTGCCCCTTACCAATATGGTTTAGTTCCAAGTTCCCACTTGTAATTGACATAACCACTTTGAAAAAATCAATCACTTTGGAAGCAGATGTAACCCTGTTACACTAATTAAACTTTGTTTTGCACTAGAGCAATGCATTTGCAGTGTGTGTACAGTATGTAAATTACGCAAATTACAAGAAAAGTTGATTAGCGTAATTCAAATCTCAGTGCAGTTACTAAATTTAACAATGAATACAAATTATACTCAATCAGCTCATTTCTATATGTTAACTGTACAGCGTGTATCACCAGCTTCAGAGTAATATGAAATAAAAGTAAAGAAGAAGACTGCTAAATTAGAGACGATTTAGAGGAATATGAAGAAGGAATCAGGCGGATATTTTTTTAAAAGGAAAAAAAATGGAACTCCTAATAAATAGTCCTCAATGTACGACCAAAATTGGAACTGCAATTTCCATTGCTAAGCAGTACAATTGTTAAATGAGTCATGTTCAATTTTATGACTTTTTTGCCACGGTTGTTAAGTGAATCCAATCTCTCTCTCCCCCCACTTGATTTTGCCTGAACTCTCCTACAAAGACAGCAAATGGAAATTGCATGATCCTGAAATACTGTAAGCTGGTGCCCACAACCGCCCAAATTATGTGACTGTGGGATGCTGTGATGGTCGTAACTAAAAATTTGTCATCAGTTACTTTTTCAGCAACATCACAACCTTGAACAGTTAAACAAATGGTCATAAATCCAGGACTACCTGTACTGTTATAATTAATTCTAATGCCTTCAATAACTTTTATATAGAAGCCAATTCAAGTGTTCAGTTCCAAGAATATTCAAGTCCCTCACTGATACAACTCCAATGATGGTGAGCCGACACATTCATCTCAGGGGTGGATTCCACTTGCCTTTACTACCGGTTCTGTAGTCTCATGATTGCCATGCACGCTTCGAATGCGCACACACCATATATGCATGCCATATGTGCATGTGCCGTACGTGCGCTCTGAGCATGCATTGTAGAGCATGTACGGTGTGTGCGTGCCATATGTGTGCTTGGAGCATGTGCAGTAGAGCATTCACGGCAGTACGCATGCCGTACATGTGCTCTGTGCATGCTCAGAATCAATTAGGAGAGGCCAGGAGCAGCAATCAGCTGATTCAGCTGGCAAAAATCGGCAAAATAAAAGTGAAAAATTTGCCCAGGGTGGAAGAGTAGAAAGTCACAGAGAATGAACTTGGTGATATCACACAGTCATCACTATCGGATTGCACAAACAGATACGAATTGGGAGCAACCCACCGATTCATCGGGAATAAAATCTGGAACAGTATGGAAATTTATGGCTTGTGAACACTTTTCTGACACCTATAGTAATGTGGTTTCTTTTAGAAAAACAAACTGAATCTAGTACTTTAACACAGAGTCCTATACAATGTTGTCATACATTGACAAACATTTACAAAGCAATCCATTTTTCTTAGAAATTGTTAGAAATACTACTTTTGCCCAGTAAACAGTGCTGGTATACTTGGAAAAAACAAAATGAAAGATGAAGGAAGCATGTGTCTAAACTCAATGTTTATTTGTTGATTATTTTAAGTTTAGTTGTATATATTCTATTATCTAACCAACGCAATAATAATTTTAAGACAATTGTAAATTCTATTTATTTACCTTTTTTAAAAAAATTCCACCCATAATGTCATTCACATTTTCTTCTTTGTGTAGTCATTTATTTTCTTTAAATGTTCTACAATAAATGTATAATTGTCATAAGAAATTCTTATTAAGAAAAATGCTGGATGTTGCTTCTAAATTGTCATTTGTTGTGACCTCCATTAATACCTGAATAAGTGTAACAGTGGCCAGTGAATTTATGGCATACACCAATTTAAATCAGGATGGCTGAATGGACCACAAATAAGGCTCAGTAATAAACTCAGTGGCCCAGTCTAAATAAATGAATTTTCACTCCCACCACAAACAAGTTAATTGTATGATCTTTGGCTTGTTAAAAAGAAAACAATATGATCTAATTTAGAGGGTGTTTGCAAGGTTAAGCCAAGAGAAAGAGAGTTAAATATTCTGTAGAGAAAGATTGCTATTTCTATTGGGAGGAAAATAATACTAAATTAATTTTGACAGATTCCAAAGACCATATTAGCTTACTGTAGCATAAACAAAAAATAAAAGCTTTTATATCCATAGCCCATCCTTTGCAATCTTTTTCAGCTGTATTGGACTTCAATTCTTATTGTCCTCAGCCGTAATGACAGTCATCCTTGCTATGGCTTCAAATGATAGAGATATAATCAAAGACATCGGGAGAGCATCAAATTGGAAAAGGCTTTTATAAGCTAACAAGCTTTTGTAGACTAAAGGCTGCTTCATCACACTCAACACCAGCAACTGATGTTTGATGAAGTGGAATATCTGACCTATAAAAATGAATATTGCAATAAACTGGTTACTTTTTAAGGTATCACTGAGTATCAGTTTAAGATTAATAAAACTCACAAGCAAACACGCAAATAAATCACAAACAAATGAATTTTGAGATCTGCATTTTTAATGACAGAATTGGGTACAGTAAAGAACTGTTTACGGGACAAAACCTGCCAGACAACAAAAAGATTTCAAAGCAATTTAACGTGAAATCACATCTACTTCAAATTATAGTCACAATGGTTAGGCAATTGCATATAATGGAAAGAATGGTGATTGGGAGGGCCCAGAGATGGGCCAAAATGGCTGCCATCAGCTATGTGTAAACCTGAGGGGCCAATGACAGGCCGAATGGGAGAGCCCTGTATTGAAAGTGGCAACCCAAATGGCAAATACGAAGTAACTGTCGATGTGCTGGGAGGATGGGGACATGGAGGTATACCTCCGTTAGGTCTACAGATGAAAGAAGATCCCCTTCCCTGATGTTCTCCAAGATGGTCTGGTGAGACTGCACCTTGAACTGCCTGTAAATAATTCCACTGTTCAAAGACTTGAGATCCAGAATTGCTCTCCATCCCCCTGAAGCCTTCTGAACCACAAACAAGTGAGAATAAAATCCCAGTCCATGTTGCTCTTGAGGTTGGATAACTTGAATTGTCAAGAGGTGATGGCTGATTCCACTAAGAGTAATCTCGTTCGATCCCTGAAGAGAGGGCATTGAATGAAGTGGTTTGGAGGGGTGGAGAGGAATTCCAAGGAGAGGCCCGACCTGACCATCTCCCTGACCCAAGCATCTGACATGGTCGTCTCCCCTTGTTCGGCGAACAACACTAGCTGGCCCCCAATGGGAGAGGCGGACCAGCAGTCATCGCGAGTGAAGGAAAAGCTGCCCTCTGCCACCTCAAAAGGAATGTCTAGGGGCACCCCGTTGAGCCTGGTCAGACTGCCTATCCTGGAGTCTACCCTGTCTGGATGGGAATTACTGCTGAACCCTAGAAGATGAGGGAGCTGGGTCAGGACCTCTGAATGAGTAAAAGAATGGTCTGGAGTCTGATTTGCGAGACAAACTGGCAAATACTTTATTTTATCCCTGGATTCCAGTAAAAATGGTTCCAGGGGATCCCCAAACAATTTGTCCCCTGAATAAGGAGATGTTGCTAGCCTCCATTTGTTCTTAGCATCCACTTGCCAATAGCAGAGCCACAAAAGGCAATGGGATGTGTTAGTGGCACCAAGAGCCTTGGCTGCAAACCTGGATGCATTGAGGGTGGCATCTGTTGAGAATTCTAATGATGTCATGATCTTATTAAGATCCTGTTGGGACCTGGAATCTGAAGCAGGTAATCAATCCTGTAATTGTTTAAGCCACATGACTGCAGCTCTACTGAAAAAGGAAGCTGCTGAAGAGACCTTGATGGCCCAGGCAGCTGAATGATGGGCCTTAAGAAGGGCCTGCTTAGATCTCTTATCCTCAGGACGGAGGTTTTCCTCTGGAGGATCTGTCACTGTTGAAGAAGATGAAAGAGTTGCTACTGGGGGATCTACCATGGGAACCTGAAGGGTCTTGGCTAGATCAGAAGCCATATTGTAAAAATACTTGTCTAGGCTATTGGGACTAGGACCCAAGGCCGGGAAGGCCCACTGTTGGAGAACCACATCCTTAAAAAGATTAGGGGCAGGGATTTCTTCGGTTTGGGGAGTTGGTTCCTCTAATAAAGAAGTAAAATGATCTAGAGCTCCCACAGTGGCCTTGGGAGGAGGTTGGGTGAGACCCAGCCGGGTAGTGATTTTGGCCTTGTGGAGCAGTGATCGGAAAATATGGGGTTTGAATAACCCCACAAAGGAAGGTTGGTCAGGGACCAGGCCCTCGTCACCTGAAAGGTTCTCATCTCTATGAATTTCCCCTTTTTCCAAGGAGCTTTGGCTATGGGAAGACACCCCCCTGGTGAACTGTGTGATATAACATCCCAGGCAACGGATAAATTGGAAACCCAAGAGGATGTCCTCTCATGCATGCCCTTAGCAATGCCCCTTTCAAAGGCAGAGGAAATGAGGGAGACCTTTCTCTATCTGTTGCACGCTACAAGGGGTGCGGAAGTGTCTGGATTGTATCTCCTCGTCTGGGAAGGACATATGGGCAAAGCCCGCACTCTGGGCGGAAGGAAACTCAACCAGCCACACTGGGAGCCATCTGCAAGCTGCGGGCAGCTTTTTGCAGAACCGATGGCAGGCTCGGCGCTGAAGGTGGAACCACGGTCAGATGGGATGTGCTGCAGTCTTCTCGCTGCCAAGTAGCTCGGGGGGGGGGGCAATAAGCCCTAAGTTCCCTATGAAATTTGTTAGGTCTTGAAATAGAAATTAGGCTAAATTCATGGTCAGAATGGAACAGCTCAGCAAAAGATGTCTGTCCAATTCAGACTGAATCAAAAAGCTGGGGAGCAGGAGAAAAGAGAGGAGGCTTAAATCTCGCAGACTTGGTCCTATCCACTCCTGATTGCTGTTCCTGCAGCTTAGTAGAATGTTCAGTAAGAACTCAGAGAGAGGTTTTTCTGATCTTACCACAATCAGGGGAATATTTTGGTGAATCATGATACAATACTTTTTCTGAAGATTTTGCAACTGAAGAGTCATTACCTTCTACAACCAGACAAACATATTCTCAGTTATACAACTGGCAAACCAAAAGTTGGTTTGTCTAATGAAACATATTTTAATGACTGGCAAGCAAATACTGTTACTGACATAATCTTCAGAGTTATCATGTAAGATATACATATGCATGTCCAAGGAAAGGTTAGATAGCCATCTGTTGTGGATGCTTAATTTGAATTCCTGAACAGAATGAAAGGTTAAATTCAACGACCTTCATGGCCTCTTTTGACTATGATTTCTAGCAATAACTCTGTCAGTGACAAGAAACTGGTGCCTATAATGTTCAGATAATTCATTCCTATTCCACATTACTCAATTAAGGTTTTTTTCCTGAGAAAAAAAGCTTTTAACAACCACATCTGTTCTTTAATAAATCACTGTACTTTGTCTTCCTGCCAAAACTCCTCCTTTATCTAACTTACATCTTCATAAGGAGATAGGAAATCACATATTACAGTGGTGACAAACAATTGTAATCATGTCATTAGTAGCCATTTAGACTACAAAAGTTCTCAAAAAAGGAAATATAATGAACAATAAGAAATATAGGATAATACATTGATCACAGTTATAATCTGCTTTTTACTTCACAAGTGTAAAAAGCTGGCATAATTCATGGGCACAGCAGGCAATAATAGTATATCACTTTATGAACTATGCAGCTATTTTATTCCCCTAGCTACTTTAAAATAAAAAAAGCTTTTAATAGCTTGATTTAGACATAAAAGTTATTTATGATGCTTCATTGATTATAATATTTACTTCTTGAACTTTCAATTGAAGCAATTTTTTCTGAGATACAAACACAAACCACATTATCAAAGACCTCTCAAGAAAGATCATTTATACTGTTAAAAATTGAAACAGAATTGTTAGTATAGCTTAGGAATTCAGAGTTTCCTTCAATGATAGAATCAGAAAATAAAGCACCATATGCAACTAATGGTTCCCAGTTTTTGAATCTCTCTTTTCAAAGAGACCTAACAAGCTGTTGAGACTATATGACATAAAGTTTCATGGTCAGGACTTCAGAATACTTCAAGTGACCAGACCTTTCAGTTCTATTAGATTTGGTGAAGGCACAACTGATCAGGTTTCTGAAAATAATATAGAAAAATATTCAACACAAAAAAAACCCTAATTGTTTACCTTATACATGGATTTTCCTATCAAAAAACTACAAGTGATACTTTATTTTACTCTGTTTACTACTGTATCTCTCTATTCAAAAAGCTTTACAGACTTTTAAAGAAATTACAGTAAAATTAATAGTAGATTTTTGTCTTTGGAAATCTTTTATTTCTTCAGAAGATTTCAGGCTGTATTGTGAGTGCTATTTAAAACTGAAAATGCATTAAAGGAGAATATAACTTACAGTTAAAATTGTATTAAAATCTGTACAAAAAGATAAAAGAGATATGTAATTCAAAGAATCAATATTCTTTACCTGAGAACTGTCAACAAGGCATTTTGACTTAAATGCGATATGTCAGAAAAATACAACTCAATATATTATTGTAAATTATGTGAGAATGCATACCCTACATTTTCTTATGCATTCTTTAAGTTTACATGTAAGAAGGCTTTTTAAAAAAAAACTGTACAAATTGAGGCTTTGTTTTATTTTAAAATGCTCTGTTCCAATAAGTCTCTGACTAGTGCACAAGAAAAGTTACTTTAAAAAAAAGTGCAACATCCTACCCCAATAAAAGCAATACACATAGTCTGGCCACAATCATGCTAAAGAACAAGCACCATGAAACAAGATGTTTTTCTGTTCTACTTAATGTTATGACATTTATGTATACAAAATTTGTGCACTAACCATACACACCTTTCTAAAGGACTATTTCCAACTATGAAAGGGTGTCCACAAATGTAGTCACTTTCGTATAGCTGCAGCTACCGTTAAAAGGCTGTGTGAAGGGTGCAACATGCAAGACTGGTGCAACCATATGTACTGAGAAAACGCAAAAAGCTAGTCTGTCACAAACAGATTCCTCTCAGTAACAATGAACACAAGTATATGACTGAATTAGTGGTGGGTTGCTACCGGTTCGCATCAGATTGGGCAAACTGGTAGCAGCGGCGCAAGACTCCATTCTGCACATGCATGCAAGCACATGCAAGCGTGCTAGTGACGGGATTTGGAACCTGCCCCTGGTCTGAATCATTGATATGCCACATATAATTTGTGCAAATTATCTAAGTGTTCATCACAATTATATATGTGATCACAATTATCATTTAAAACAACAATGTTTAATGAAAATAATTTCCTGCCCTCACTTTCGATCACTGATTTTCACTGTGACATGTTTCATAAGGAGTTAGCTGTCAAAGGAGGGTAGGAAAGCTACATCAATTCAAATCCAATATTGTCATTAGGAATTTCTCTTTCAAAATAAATACTGAATTGACCAAATTGTATGTCTAATCAAGTGTAAGAATGTTCTGTTAGTTTGTTTCTCCTCTCTTTTTAAACAAGTCTAATTCCTGTGTTCTCTGAAGGATGAAAACTAATGGCCTTCTAGTTTGGATCTCGTCTGGTAACCTAGCACACCACTATTTGTAGTTTCACCAAAACCAAATCAAGTTACTAATACAGCATTAAAGAGACCAAAATGAATTCCTCCCTTTCAACCCTATAATCTTAAATGTTACTGTGAAACCTGAAAACATTTGTCCCAAACCCCAAATGCCAGATCCTTTCTGTAATTATCTTTTCTATTTTTAGCTCCTAAAAATGACTTTAAGGCTTAGGGAATCCTCTAAAAAGGTTATGTCACAGCCATTCTCAACCACAGAACATTAATAATATTACTATATCCCGTTTTAAGAAATATGTATGCCCTGATACCAGTGAAGGAGCATCTTACTTCTCAATAGATTATTGGATGCAATGGCTCATTACTGATGTCACGCTATAAACAGCTATAAAAAGGAAGGCCACACTTGGATATTTCCCATTATCTTTGATGCACTTTACTATCATTTAATGTGCAAGGCAAAAGGATCACAGTCATGTAAATATTCCTGTAAGAATTATCCTCTCACCGCAATTCAAATACTTTGTTAGATGCTTTTCACAGCATTCTGTATATATCCATTCTTTACATTATTTAAAGGTTTCCTTTGAGGACCTCAGCTGGATCACAGTCCTTTTCTTCCTGTCAGGAAAGGGAGCAGTCAAGCAGTGATCTTACTTTCTATTGCTGATTTGTTTCCCTGAGACGGCATTAGATGTTATTAGAATGGATCCCAGCAGAGTGTAGTTAAAAAGTCTGACAGTGTCCCCATTACAAAGCCATTTTTCTTAAAAAAAGGGATTTGTAAATTGGCAAAGTTAATGACTTAATAAGGAAAAAATATACTTTACAACCTTAAGGAATTACACCTTCCTTTTTTTAAAAAAAAAACACCTTTGTAACAAATAGACAAATAAATAATAATAATAAAAATATCTCAAGGTAAAGCTTATGCTAGCGAGTTGCTTATTTTTCCTTCATGTCACTAAGCAAAACCCACTCTCATTAGAACCCATCTAGGGGGGCTTTTAGACAGTTATTTCCTCATTATATGTGACATTTAGTACCATATCCCTCAAATTATTTATAAAAATTATAACAGTAGTGACCTGGAAAAGAATGGAAAGATATGAAGTAACTACAGATAAGAGAACAAAGCTCTTTTTAAAAAAATGTAGAAGAAAAATAGACCTCCTCTGTGCTTTTCCTTTTTTTGAATTGTGATGATCGGAACTGGATACAGTATTCCAAATGCGGCCTCAGCTGTGCAGTATAGAGTGGAGCTCTTATTTCCCTGTTGATACTATCCCTCTGTTGATACAGTCTCAGATGGTTTTAGGACAACTTGCCATGGCCAACTCTTCACGGGACAACAACTTGCTACGGGACAATGCAACACTGTATTTAGTCATTTCATTCAGTTACTTTTATTATTGGTGACCATGTTTTTGTCGAAATTATTTTAACTCTTGTATTTTTAAAAACTTTTGTATTTGTTGAATTGTCCTGCGGTGACTTGCCTCACTGTGAGTTATCCTATTTTGGGTTATGACTGCATTGGCTTTTTTTTTTTTGGGGGGGGGGGGAGCTGCAGCAC
>JANHFP010005993.1:32528-45374 GCA_032468135.1 Calamaria suluensis | reverse complement strand
TTGGAAATAATAAGCAATCTAGTCAAGGGTTCTCCAACCTTGGCAACTTGAAGACTTGTGGACTTCAACTCCCAGAATTCCTCTGCCAGCTCAAGTTGCCAAGGTTGGAGACCCCTGATCTAGTGTGTCCTTGGAAGCCACCTCTTCCAAATGACTTCCAAATAGCAATATTTCATACAACCAAGAAAAAAATAAAATATACAATGCAATATTAATATCTGAATAATATTTGGTAGGATTCAAGAAGGATCTGCTGTCCAATTTTAAGAGGGATGTTTTTGGCTTAGTCCCACATGTTGTTCCCTCTGTTGATGGGGAGCTTCAATTGATCAGGAAAATCCCAGGAGATGTTAAGCTTTGTCAGTGAGCCTCAAAAACCATCAGACTCTGTGTGTGTGTGTGTGTGTGTGTGTGTGTGTTGATAACCAGTCTGACTCCTAGAAACTGCAGGGCAGGGGGAAGACAGAAATCTACTCAAGAATCTCTTTATAAAAGGGAAGAAGATAAAGCAAGAACAGTCACAGCTTGTTAGCCTGACTTCGAATCTATTAGGATACAATAAGAAAACAATTAATTGCTGAGGGCCCAGAGGGAAATTAGGTGATTAGAGGCTGCCAGCATGCTTTTATTAGAAACTAATTATGTTAAGCCAGTTTAGTTTCCCTTCTTTGATAAAATAATTGGTTCAAGGGGGGGAACCATGGGAGATAAAGAGCAAAGTCTTCGCCAAGGCTTGGTCCCACCTGAAGCCCTCCTTAGAGGCACATTTCTTGAAGGAGGACAGAAGAGGGGAGGCAACAGTTGGACAACGGAGCAACTTCAATGAAAAGCAGTACTCGGCCATAAAAGGAAAATGTAAATATTCCCAAGGTTAAGGGGCTGAAATGACACCACAACCTTCTACTTATTCTTTGTGAAGCTGTAGTTCAGAGGTTTTCACACTTGGCAGCTGTAAGACTTGTGGACTTCAACTCCCAGAATTCTCCAGCCAGCTGGACTTACAATCATTGATTTACTGACGTTCAAATTTACAACTGCACTGAAAAAAGGGACTTATGTAAGTTGAAGACTACCTGTATTGCACTGGGCCACTTTAAAGCAGATCAGACTTTAAAGCTTTGCTGGCTGGAGAATTCTGGGTGTTGAAGTCCACAAGCCTTAAAAGCTGCCAAGTTTGAAGACCTCTGCTCTAGTTTATAAACCAATGGAGAAAATTCCTGGCTACTTCCAAACCACGTAGTCTCTTTACTGACTTGTAAATAAAAAATAAATGGTAGCCTTTCATACAAAGATAAACATGGTTGAGAAAGGGCTGTGAACGCCACAGGTGAGCAGTCTCAAGTAAGGGGCTGTGTTTGACAGACTCAGAAGGTTCTTCTATTCTTCATCCAGGAATGCTGAACAGGTGCAAAAATGAGCTTTATCTGTTATCTGAAGAACCAGCCACCTGTTTTAGGTTATCAGTAAAAAGACCTGCCCGCTTCCTGGATCCTAGAGAGGCCGCTAGAACAAAAATCAGAAAGTTACAATTTTCATGAAATATATTGCTTTTAAATGGGAAGTAGGTCACTTGCTGAATTTCTCAGAACTCTATTCTTCTCTTCTCATGCCAGAGAGAGGAGGGGAATCAAGGTATTCTCCAAAAGGCCTGAAGGCCAGAAAGGGACGATTAAGGGCCTGGAGGCTAACTTGCAGAAATGATGGCTAAGGGAACTGAGTATGTTTCACCTAATGAAAAGAAGGCCCAGGGGTGACATGATAGCCATCTTCCAAAATCTGAAGGGCTGTCATCCCAGGGAAGAGGGGTTCGACTTATTCTCCAAAGCAACTGATGGCAGGACAAGAACCAATGGGTGGAAGCTCATCAGAGAGAGAGCCAACCTGGAAATAAAAGGAATTTCCTGAGAGTGAGAACTATTAATGGAACAGCTTCCCTCTGCAGTTGTAGATGCTCCATCTCTGGAGATTCTCAAGAAAAGATTGGACAACCATTTGTCCAGCTGCCTTGAGCTGGGGGTTGGACAAGAATATTTCCCAGGTCCCTTCCAGTTCTATGATTCTATGAAATCGTGCGGGCGCTGGCTGCTGAGGGAAAAAAAAGAACCATAAAAATAAAACAAAAAAAAACCGGAGACCGTCGGCGGGAGGGGCAGGGGGGATGCAGGGAGGGATTCCCCCCCAACACTGCCACCCCCGTGCTGACCCCCCTGCATGGGCGCTGGCTGCTGAGAAAAAAAAATGGAAAAAAACAAAACAAAACCCAGATTTGTTCCACAATCTTTGAGCAGATGTGTGGATCTCTTTGTTTAAAATTATATTAGTTTTTAAAAATATTTAAATGTTTACCCATAAAGTTATCTACATTAAAATATCATTAAAAATGCCAAATGATTACAGGACCAAATCTGGATCAATAAAACCTTCATATATTTTGTATACCTACAACAAAGAAAATCTAATGTCTAGCTTTCCAAGTACATTTTTGTGGAATCCAGTATTTTTAATGTATCAATTTTAATCTCAGATCCATGATGCCATTTTATTATTTTTAAGAACATGAAGAATATTTTTAAAGTGGACTGGGCTATTCTAAACATGAGCTAAAGAACTGAAGCCCCCAAATGCCCACTTTAAAAATAAATATTGTCTAATTTCACAGAGATATGTGATGGTTTTTACTTATGTCACAAATTTCATCAAATAAAGGAGTATCTCATAAATGAAAATATTGCCAATGTTGTGAACTGGGAAAACCATATTGAAGTTGGGAAAAATCTGAAATTTAATTGCTTTAAAGTGATAATCCCTTTCTATAAGACTTTCTAATAAAATGTTTCATCATCTATTATTAGAATACAATTTTTCCAAATAGTTAAATATTTGTGAATCTTATTATTTAAGCCCAATGTTTTCCACAATAAAAAAGGGAGACCCAAGCCTAGTTGAAAATTACAGGCCAATCTCTTTATGTTGATCACCTACAAAGTCATGGAATCAATCATAAAACAATCCATTACCCTCCATTTAGAGACAAACAACCTAATCTTTAACAAACAATTTGGTCTCGGGAAAAAATTATCCTGTAATCTGCAACGCTGCAAAAACATATGGACTACACAAGTCAACCAGGGCAAAGCAATAAACACAATTTACATAGACTTGTGTAAAGCCTTTGATTCAGAGGTACATGACAAAGTACTTCTAAAACTAACATTTAATGGCATTTCTGGATCCCTGCATAAATGGATAGCTGTGTCAAACAGGCAACAACTGGTCAAAATAGGGAGCTCTCTATCAAATCCTGTATCTCTTAACAGTGATGTCCCCCAAGAGAGCTTTTTAGGGCCAACACTCTTTATACTTTACATAAACCACCTTTGTGACCATATTAAAAGCGTTAAGAAAGTGTTATCTTTGCTGATAATGTAAAACTATTCAACACCACCAACAATGCTGCTGCCCTTCAAAAGTCATTCTGACTATGTGTCAGAATGGTCAGACAGGTGGCAACTTCAAAGCTCAACCAACAAATGCTCTGTCTTACACATAAAACGCTCCAAACTCAACTGCAGAATATACAACTTCAGCAACAGAGTGGTCAATGCCTGGAATGCATTACCTGACTCAGTGGTTTCTTCCCCAAACCCCAAAAACTTTAACATTAGACGGTCTACTGTTGACCTCACCCCATTCCTAAGAGGTCTGTAAGGGGCGTGCATAAGAGCACCAATGTGCCTACCGTCCCTGTCCTAATGTCTCCATTTATTCGTAACCATCTCATGTATTCACAATCATGTTTATACTTTTATCTGTAATATGCTTGATAAAAATAATGGATGAAAGAATGAATGAATGAATGAATGAATGAATGAATGAATGAATGAATGAATGAATGAATGAATGAAAAAATATGATTCTAATATATTTCACTCCCCAGGCTTCTGGAAATAAAATACCTTTGTTACTATATATTGTTCCAAGAACTTGCCAAGACTGCAAGAGAAATAGATAACATTCCAGCAGAGCCATAAAGAATAATATTATGTTATATTTTCATTCCATATATACTAATAGCTCATGAAATATATGTCAAATGATATTTTTGCAAATAACATAATTTAACCCACCTTCCTCAAATGGTAATCTTAAATAGCTAAAGAAAACTTTGGTGGTCAAGTATTCCTAAATCACCTATTGATCTTTAAGTGACAGTGTATTTCCTTAGTATTAACACAGGAATACCTCCACTGGTAGGAACAGAAATTAAATCAGGAACAATATTCATTTTTATAGAAAAGCATTAACTCACTGAGTTCAACCATTCCTTTCCCTTATCTCATCCTCCTCCTTTTTACCCTACATTATATTTATATTATTCTAGGCAAAAGTGTTCAGAATACTGGATTGCCAAAGGCAATGTGAAGTATGTGTAGTCTTTAAAAAAAATGTGCAACATCATTAAGCAGCAGAAGGCAAACTATCAAAATAAATGTGGCAGACAGATTAGATATTCTAGGGGATCATTTAACATCCCAAAAATGCTCAGTAAAACCTGATTTAGTATGGTCTTTCATCTTTTACTCTCGAAGAGCAATGAGGAATACATTGGAAGCTTCCACTTCTCAATTTAAGTATCTAGAGTTCTACTAAAAATATAGATTATTTTAGTTTAAATTAGACATATGTATTGCTTATTCAGGGCTTATTAATAATGAGGAACGTTATCCATGGGGTTGCGATGGGTCAGACATGACTTCGCAACTAACAACAACAACAATAATGAACTAATTAAAAAGTGTACTATGGTTAAGAAAGTTTACTATAAATTATATACACACAGAGTCACATATTTACTCTACACACACACACACACACACACACACACACACACACACACACACACACACTATTCTGAAAGAAACTAGCGCTTAATTTATAACCACACAAGAAAACCTGCCTCTTGAACATATTCTCAATAAATCCTAAACAAAATTCATGTTTAAAGCACTGAGTTTAGGGGAAAATATCAATATTCAGATAGTAATAGGCTCAAGCAGCAATCTGATCCTAAGTCCAAAGCTTACTTATTCTCATTTTGCCATGAAGTTCTTCTCTGCTTCCTTCTTGTCAACCTGCACTTTGAAGCAGAACTTGACAATGTACCACTGTGAGACAGACACGGAGTCTTTATCCAAGTTAATGAGTTACAGAATGATCGTTATTTATAAATGATATGAGTGTCCAATCTGTCACTTATAATTTCTTGCGCTGAAATTGTTAGCCTGATCTTGCCTGAAAGTAATTTTTCAGCCAGCATGTTCAATACTTAGATGGTTTGAAGAGCTTTTAACCTTAAAGAAGGGAGCTTTGTTCTCTTTTTCTTCCTCCTTCTACTATTTTTAATTATCTGGTTTTTTAATATATTGTACATGAGTAATGTCTATTAATTTCTATTGATTTAGTCTAATTTTGTATATTGTAAGTTACTACTCTGCTTACAAAATTAGACTAAAGACTGCAAATATAAGAAATAAAGAAGCGAAATGATTCACTTTATAAACAGTTAGAATTTAATAAAGATTAAAATGGTTCTTAAAACAAAAAAAAATGCTTCAGTTGACTTGGCCTACTTAGGAAACTAATGCCACACAAATATATTGGACTCTACTTTGTGCATATATAGTATACATACTAACAGAATCTTGAAAGTTTGACAGAAAGTGTTTGTGTTTCATTCTCGTGCTTTCCTGTTTTCCCAGGTAAAGTCATATTTTACTATTACTACATTTATGTTGGAAGGACCTACCGATATGCTTCCAAGTTGAAAGGATTAGCTGGTGACATCAGCATTGCCCAGAGAATGCCTCTGTGTGTGTGTGTGTGTGTGTGTGTGTGCACGCACCTTTCAGCCAGGGGTGAAATCTAAAAATTGTTGCTACCGGTTCTGTGGGTGTGGCTTGGCCATGGCTTGGTGGGCGTGGCCAAGTTGATGTCATGCATGTCACTCACTCACGTCATTCTGCCCAAGATAATTTCAGAGCATTCTCTTGCCCCACTCTCTGTGCATCCCCCCACCACTAATCCTCCGTACATACCTCCCTCCTGGTTTCTGCAAAGGCAGACCTTCCCTGCAAGGTGATCCAAAGAGGGGAGGGGAATGCTGCAGAAAAAGGCAGTGTGGAAGGCAGGCAAGCATGGCAGGGCCACGGATCGGTTTGGGGGCGTGGCCAGCCAGCGATCGCTACCAGTTCTGCACACCAGCCCCAATCGCCACTACTGGTTCTACCGAACTGGTAGCATTTCAACCCTGGTATGTCCCAAACGGAGGTGAACCAGCCTGAACCGGTAGCATTTCACCCCTGAGCAGAGTATAGGATAGACCTAAAAGAGGAAGTAACGACATAGCATTTGCTTAACATTTCTAGCTAACGTTACTGAACAAGGCTCCCTGGACCAGCAGGAACAAGGATGCTTCATTCTCTTAGAATTTGTATAGGAGTTATATCATCATTTACAAATAAAGGTAAAGGTAAAGGTTTTCCTCGCACATATGTACTAGTCGTTTCCGATTCTAGGGGGCGTTGTTCATCTCTGTTTCAAAGCCAAAGAGCAAGCGCTGTCCGAAGATGTCTCTGTTGTCATGTGGCCAGCATGAATAAACACCAAAGGTGCACAAACGCTGTTACCTTCCCACCAAAGGTGATCCCTATTTTTTCTACTTGCATTTTTTATGTGCTTTCAAAACTTTCATATTTGTAAACTGCCACTTACAAATAAAACGCCTTATATTCCGGTACTTGTAAATGAGAGTAACACTTTTAGCAAATTGTGACGCTAGTTGGTTTTTCCAAATATTGTATCACAATCAGAGTGATAATATACCAGATTCCACTCGACTATAAATACTATTTTTGATGACACACGTGTACGTTTCTACAAATCAAAGAAGCAAGTACAGGCAAACAATTCTGGGTCACAAAGAATTAGAAATAACTGAGGAAATGAACAATTGCAAGGCTTCACAAGGTTTATACCACAATCAAGACACTGTACAGGTTGGTCTTGCTACCATGAGCACATGAATACTTCCTTTATGATAAGGAGGCAAGAAATGTAGTTAAAGTGAGCCTGGATTAACAAGAGTTGTATTAATGGATGACAGCACAGTTAATAAGTTTCGGTTGGTATGCTAGATTGGTGAGACATGACTACAATTGCTTGAAACATTACATGCAGGTATACAATCTCACACAAATGCAGACAGAGAAAGAGAAAGTGAGAGAGAAAACAGGTTCTTTCTGCAAGGGTGTTACCCTATATGAATGCTTACTTGTCTCCTGACATCAAAACATTTCAACTGTCAAACTTAGCCAGGAATACTAGTGTAATATCCTTGGCATAACATCTTATTCTGTAAAGTTAACAGAATGTCAGCAATGAATTCCCATGCTCATTTTATTTTCCATTTATTTGTTTACAAGTCAAGCCTGGGATCCATGTTGTAAGTTTTAAAATGATGCTTTTAATCATCTTTATAGCTATATTATTACATCTTTCCAAAAAAATGTTGGGGACCTATGTCTGATTTGCATGCAAACCATAAAAACAAGAAAATAACTATGAAAATGTCCATATGATAGATATACTATATGCCTATATAGTATTCATTGTTGTGAATCAAAAATGGGGTCACATATGAAAAATGAGATTCTGGACTTCGCACCACAGTTGGATTTTGTCTATTTCTGCATACAAAATTACAAACTCATATTTGGAATTCTTGAAAAACCTCAAGCATTAAAGAGTCAATTTCGCTATTAAAGTCCAGAGATAAATTCCGCTGTTCTATGGATTTATTTTACTTTCTGTTATTATCACTATCACCAAGTTTAACAATGATATATAATACAGATAAGAAAACCACTTGGGGAACTGTGTATTCATAAAAGACTAGTGTTCTATTGGATCATTTTGTTAATAACTTTTAGAAAATTATGTCTTTGCCTTTAGTGTGTAACCACATGATAGTTAAAAGGCAGTCAAAGTCAAGCAGTGAATTTTATCACAGACCGAGGCCTAGCCATGTCACGGGTCACAGTGTTCAGCATGTGAACAGGAAGGTGAGAATTGCTGAACTTTTAGCTCAGTTATGCAGCCCCATCAGAGAACAAATGGACCAAAACGCTCTACAGCTGTATAAAGAGATGAACGGATGAATACCTATTGCACAGAGGCCTTTGTGTTGTGGACATGGTCTAGCATTATGATGGGATCTACTAGGCTGCAGCTTTGCCTCAATTCAAGGAACATTATCACACTGCACACTGGATCATTTATCTTCTAATTTAGCATGTCCTATGTTCTATATTTGCAATCAGTGATTATTCATTATACTCCACTGAAGTTTAAACAAAGATTTCCTCCTTTATCAAACCAGTAATCAATTCCGTAACAGTTGCAGTATTTCTTGTTTGTATTTATTCTGCTCCTGAAGTCGCGACAATATAAACCCAGAAATGAATGAGTCAAGAATCAATTGTTTAGTGTAAATGGGAAGAGCAAACTTGAGTAGTTTGATAACTGAATAGGCAAGTGTACATATTTCTGGTTAACACTGTTTCCTAACTATTTTCTGTTGTTGTTGTTAGATTTTTATCCCTTCTTTTTTATTAACACTTTTTATTATATATTCATGATCAGTAACTACATTATAAAATAAGCAGTTATAAAAAGATAACACAAAGCTGGTATTAACTATGAAACTACACTTTTAACTATGCTTGAAATAGCAAAGCAAAACTAAACTTTTCCTAAATAAATAATGTTTGATAGAGTTTATTGTTGCATTTGATATGAAGTTAAAAGAGCTTTAGAACACATCAGAAATGTATAGTGTCAGAGTCAACACCACACAAATTATTTATTCATACACTGCAGTCTTGTATATGGTGATTTCCACTGATATGCTTAGAAATCTTGTCTTGAAGGATTTTAATAAGCTGGATATAATGCAGTAAAATTATACAATATGAAAGTTGCTGTTACAATTAATAACCTTATATGTGAACTCTAGGCACAATGTAATCTTTATTGGCTTTCTTATTTTATGAACCAAGCAAATTGCACCATTATACACACATAACCAACAATGATGTTAGTAAGAAATAATGAAAATTTATTGTATGACCTAAATTTGATATTATATTAATTTGAATCAGATTTGGAGTAAGTTGGATATTAGCCTTTAGGCTTATAGTATTTCTGCATTTCTTGCTATAATTATTAGAGGTTTTCTTCAAAGCATCAGAACATCTCTCGCAATTATCAGTACGGTAAATAATAAGCTGATGAAGATTTCCTGTGTAATCTAGGGAGTGTGTTTTTAAATGTTACCTTATTCTACCTTCTGTGCACCTAAGAAACATCTATGCATAAATGAAGGAAAAACAGTAAGAGCTAAGAATTAGGACTTCCTTTCAAAGTCATGTGTATGTCAGGTTTATATTCTATCTTCCAGTTGAAAACTTTTAATTAAGCATGTTGATTAATTAAAATAAAATATATTGTTTTCTAATAAGAAATGCTAAGATATCACATCTGACAAAGAATACAAATATAAAAACATCCTATATATTTACTCAATAATTAACTGCATCAAAACTACTAGTTCAGCTGCAGAACTGGAAGATGCTACTAAACTCAAGCTTTAGTTTTTAATTGTAAAAATGACTTGCAATTACAATACTTATGTGAGCATACCTGTATTTAGTATATATTTCTGATTTGAGGAATGGGAGTAGAATCTGAACAGTTCAGGTGGTATTTACCAAATGTAACTGAACTGTCCCAGAGCTGACATTAATCTGATTTGCAGAGTATCCACTAGCATCTGGGGACCTACTAAAGTTGTTTTCTTTAAATGTGATGTGACTAGGTCAATGCAAATAGCATTGTGGGTTATCCTACAAGATAACAGCCCCTTTATGCCATATGGGGATAGTTTGAATTATTGTGTTTGCATGCTGATTATTTATTAAAAAGGAATTCAACTTTACAGGTAGCTCTCTGTTTCTTTCACAAAGGGATTAAAATATTTCATTCATTTTGAATGGGCTTGGCAGCAGTAAGTTTTTTTCCAGATATGTAGCAGTGTGGTCTGGTTGATTGAGTACTAGACTGGGAGTCTAGAAACCTGAAGTTCTGTTCCTGACTCAGTTACTAACCTACTGTGGGATGCGGAAGATATTCATTGTTATTGTTTTTCTTATTTGTTTTCTCTATGTTAACTGTTTCGTACTGAAACCACATTTACACCAACAGGTCCAGCTAAGGAAAATAGGTGAAGCTGCATGTGCCTTATAATGGATATTTGTATTTATTTATTTAAAACCTGGATATAGTTGTCAATCTTTTGTCCTTTTTAATGCATCTTTTTAAAACATTTAGGTAAACTATATTAACATTGCAGGCAAAGCAATATCAGATTTATGTCTTTACTTTTTAAATTTCCTAAATAATTCAAGCATACATTTGGCTACTAAAATTTCCCAAACACAATGTGTAATTAAAGCCAAAAAGTTCAAGACCAATACTCCAATCTTATTTTACTTCAGATAAAAATATTTTTCACCTACCGCCAAAATGGTACCAACTTTCATGGCATTCACATAGGATACTATCCAAAAGAGCGTATTGAGTATGAAAGCAATGTGAGATCAATGAAAACACAAAGATCCAAACATTGCATGAGACCGAATAGTAGCAATCACATCTCGGCAGCTTTTAAGATGTGTAAAATGAAAGTTTTAACTCATCTAACCTACAGATCACAGATTTTACATTTTCATGTATTTATTTATGTTCAGAGACCACATTTCACACAGTACATCAAACAGCAAAGAATGTAGTAAAACTATCATCTATCTACCATGTATATAACTATAGCAACAACTTTTATTCTTGGTAATTGAAATGGATAAATAAGTGATAATTGATGAAAGAAATTTCACACTATTTGGGCAAAGTGAACCTTAAAGTGATCCATTGGTGTCCCTAAGCTGCCTAGTATGTAAAAAGTATGCAAAGGGAAATGCCATTGGTGGAACAAAAAAACCCTAATGGAATGAAGAATTTTTGTTGGTTAGCAGTTAAGAGGCCACATCAGGCTGTTTTGATTTTCAGTACACTTAGAAGGCACCACTCTGATGGTCCATTTGTCCATAACAAGTGTTATATTTGTCCCTGGAACATTACCATCTGTTCCGCTCAGTTTGTTCACTTTGTTACATCCCAGATTACAAGGGCAACTAGCACTGTTGGTAGAAAATAAACAAACAGTTAATCCTGAAAACAGTTGAATACACTTATGGATAAACTTTTGGCTTTCCAGAAATGTTAAAAGCAGCACCCTGCTTTCTTCTTTACATGATTATTGGTGGTAAATTTGGGATAGATTAAATATATAATACAGATAGATTAAATATATAATACAGATAAGTGTTCTTATATTGCAGTGAATCATATACTTTGTGAACAAATGAAAGAAAAAGAGTTATTTCTTCCTCTAAACTAAATAATATTTCGCAAATACAGACTGTGTATCAGTACATTACATGGACCTCTCCATTGGTGAGATACAGGCTAAAGATTATAACACAAGAAATCTTGAGTAAAATTGGGATTTGAGTTTGGGACATATTAGACATATTAGGGCAAAAGTGATCTTACTTTAGCAAGAATGTTATGATTTGTTCATTTCTGAAATTTATCCCATGAATTGTAGTTGATTTATGGATAAAAACACAGTGCCTATGAAGATTGTCAATCATCCAGAATGGTTGTCCCAAAGATGTTTTTCCAAAAGGCAACTGGCCTTTCTTGGTTTTTTTTTTCTTTCCTTGAAAATATTTTGTTTCTCATCCAAGAATTAGAACTGAAGAAGCTTCTTGAATGAGAAGTGAAATATTTTCATGGCAAATTAAATTAAGAAATTCCAGTTGCCTTATAGAAAAGCATCTTTTGGATTAAAAAAAAACATAGGTAAAATTATTAAGCTAATCTTAATAAATAAATGAAAGCCACATTAAGCTAAATCCATAATGGACCTTTATAATAATTACTACATATAGAATGCAGAAAGAATAAGGTTAAAGGAGCATGAATTACCAAATGTAATGTAAGAACAGGTGTGTTGTATATCTGTTAAACTAAGAGAATCTAGATTTCAGATTGTTGGGTAGGGAATATAAAAATGGAAATCCAAATACCTTAATAAATAAAACTATGTCTGGTTTAATTTGGCCATGTTGTGCTTACAAATTCATTGGAGAAGGCAATAATTCTAGGAATTGTTAGTGGACAAAGAAGAAGGTCAAGCAAAGAATGCGCTGGCTTGATAACATCAAATCTGAATCAAAGTTGAACATATAACAGTTGAAAGAAGCTGTGCTTGATACGGTAGCATGGAGAGCACTTGCCTATAAAGTCACCGAGAGTCGCACATGACTAAATGGTTAAAAACAACAACAATATATCTTAATTTATTTCCTTATTATTTTTTAATTCTTTTTTTCTGCTTTGTATATTATTGCTTATTCCAAAATGGAATAATATAAGTATGCAGGTAAGATGTTAAACTGAGAAGTAAAGGGGAAAAAATCCTAGAAGCCACTTCCATCTTGTTGTCAAAAAATGGACCTGAACCTGTCTATTAGAATCAAATCTGGCTGTTTTACAATATAATGTGTCAAAGAAGATTAAGAATTTTATTTTATTTTATTTATATCCTGTTTGGGTTTTTTTCTTCTTATAAATAACTCAAGTGGCGAATATACCCAATATCATTCT
>JANHFP010005993.1:18317-32428 GCA_032468135.1 Calamaria suluensis | reverse complement strand
CTTCTTCTTCTTCTTCTTCTTCTTCTTCTTCTTCTTCTTCTTCTTCTTCTTCTTCTTCTTCTCCTTCTTCTTCTTCTCCTCCTCCTCCTCCTCCTCCTCCTCCTCCTCCTCTTCTTCTTCTTCTTCTTCTCCTTCTCCTCCTCCTCCTCCTCCTCCTTCTCCTTTTTGCTTAAACAGTATATAAGCTGCCTAAAATCACAGATGAAGTGGAGTATACATTTAGACAAATAAATAATTTTATTACTAATAGAGGACTTTCGGTAGAGGGCTTGATACAGACGATGCATTCGTGCTTAAATCTTGCTTAAATTTTATATAAAAATCCACTTCTAGTTATATAACAAATAACTTTTTTTCAAGCCATCATATATGGGCTTCAAGATAGTCTAATTTCCTATTCCCGTTTCATTCATAGGCATTAACTGTGCATTCAAATCAAAGAAGGAACTAAATTTGATATTACGAAGAGCCAATCAATAAGTTCAGTATGATTCTTGTTTTATTTTTAGACGATTGAACACACTGAATAAATGTGCCTCAATGAAACTTGATCTGAACTTCCAAAGAAAAAAGGCAAGTACATGTGCATTCATATATGTTTATGTAAGTGAAAATACTTAACGTCTCCTGAAATCAAAACCCCAGATGATATTGTATTGAATTGTTGAACCTCAAATACAATTTTTATTTCCTTGTAATTTTTGCATCATTTTATAAAGTCCAATAGTAGCCTGTATTGAAAATGTTTCCAGATGCAGTGTATAGTAGGGCTCTCCAACCTTAGCAACTTTAAGACTTGTGGACTTCAACTCCCAGAGTTCCTCAGCCAGCCTTGCTGGGAGTTGAAGTCCATAAGTCCACAACTTCTTTCTGGGACTTGAAGTCCACAAGACTTAAAGTTGCCAAGGTTGGAGAGCCCCGGTGTATAGAACAATGATATAGAACCTTTTCAGCTATCTAGTGCCCAAACCGGAATGTGTGTCCATGTGCGCATCCTGGAGCCTCAGAAATCTCAAGACCAGCTGGTTGGCACATGCATGCCTGTTTTTTGGGCGTTTTTAAGGATGTTTTCTGACTGCTTTTCTGGCTTTTTTTGGCCCAAAAACTGGTCCAAACGTGGCTGGAAAATGGCCTGAAAAACAGTCAAATGACAGCCTGAAAAACGGCCTGTTTTTTTGGGTTATTTTCAGGCTGTTTTCTGGTGCTCCAGTGCCCGTGAACACCAGCTGGTCAGATCGTATGTGCTTGCCAGGAACCAGAAGAGCAGCTGGTGATGATGCACATGCCTACAGAGAAGGCTCTGCATACCAGCTCAGGCACACATGCCATAGGTTCGCCATCACAGGCATAGAAGAAATTTTTTACTATCTTCACTGTGTTTTTGAAGATTGACTAGGACAGGGGTCAGCAAACTGCGGCTCTGGAGCCGTATGTGGCTCTTTCACCCCTCTGCTGCAGCTCCCTGTCACTCAAAATGTGTCACAACCACCAATGTGCAACACTTGCCAGCACACAAATTATTGAGCTTTTCAACCCCCAGTAGGCCAATTATGGATAAATCCAAGGAAATAAAAGTTTCAGAAAAAAATATAACAATGGATTCAATGACATATGCGGCCGTTCAGGAAATAGTCCGGCATGGGAAGGGTTTTTGTGGCTCCCGGTATTTTCTTTTATGTGGGAAATGGGTCCAAATGGCTCTTTGAGTGTTTAAAAGATTGCTGACCCTTGGACTAGGATGAAGCAAGGTTCATGACTTATCCATATGCTTTTCCTAATGCATCCTTGAAAATTAGCTTCTGTTCTTTTTATACCATCCTTTTCCTAGAGAAATCTCACATGGAAAGTCAACAACCAGATTGTGACATTTCCCCCACCCCCATGCCCATAGAGACTGGCTTTTTCCAACTCCTTTTTAACTGCTCACGAAGAATGTGGGGATTTGAACGTATCTGCCTAGTAGCAAATGAAAGAGGCTGTACTGTAAGAGAAAAGAATTCCCAAGGGTCTTTTCAAAATACAAGGAAAACTCTGGTTAACTGGGTAGTCTGAGTGTGACCCTACACTATGATTCCTTGCCAGATTAAAAGCAACTGGCATATTTTTTTTTGTTTTTGCCTTATTTTCTTTCATTTGTGCTGACTTATTAAAATAAAGTTTGCCATGTTTACAGTTCATTGTATAACACAGGCGTTATCTAAGGCTTAAGGGGCTTTAAGAAGGAATGTAGAAAATGTTGTTTGATATGAAAACTTTTGTAAAGGAGCCAATAACATTTTATTTACAAGGCACTCCTCTCCCTGGGGCACTTTGTAATCAGGAGCTTGCATAGTACAGATCATTGCTCCAAGGAACATTGTGCAGATTGGATTCTCTTGACAAATTATTCTCATTGGTGCTGGAGAAGTCATTGCCAGCAGTGCTTGAAGCAAAATAAGAAGGGATAGGATGCCGATGCTGTTCCATTTCATTCCTTTTCAAGTAGACTTAAAGCAGGCATTCATGCCATTTGTCAAGCTGAGGGATGCACACAAAAAAGTGTGATCCGTATTCTGAAAGCGCTCAAGCACAAAATGCCAATAGAGAGCATTCCCTCAAATCTTGGGACCTTAGGAAGGCTTCTCTACTAAATCTCATCAGAAGGGCGGATTCTATTTGGAGAAGACAGAAAAATCTGTCCAGCAATAATGGTGATACATAGGAGGATCTAGGTCAGTGATGGCTAACCTTTTTGCCATCGCGTGCCAAAAGTGGGGGGTGCCTGGGGAGGTTGAATGTCCGGCTGCCCACACCCATAATTCAGTTCACCCCACCCTCCCTAGAAAGGCTCTGGAGCCTGGGAGGAGTGAAAAACGGGGCTTCCCCAACCCCCAGGCCCTCTTTCTGGAAACAGCCTCTTTCCCAACTTCTGGTGGGCCTGGAAGGCCTAAAAATCAGCTGGCCAGCACCTGCATGCACATAAGAGCTGAACTGGGGCAACACTCGTGTGCCCATTGATATGACTCTGCTTGCCACCTGTGGCACCCGTGCCATATGTTCACCATCATGGATCTAGGTCAAGGGTCGGGAATCTTAAACACTCAAAGAACCATTTGGACCCGTTTCCCACAGAAAAGAAAACACCGGGAGCCATGAAAATCCTTCCCATGCCAGACTATTTCCCGAGCGGCCACAAAACTAGCATATGTAGTTGAATCAAATGTTATGTTTTCTTCTGAAACTTTTCTTTCCTTGGATTCATCCATAGTTGGCATACCAGGGGTTGAAAAGCTCAATAAATCGAGTGCTGGTGGGTGTCACACACTGGCGATTGTGGCACATATTTTGAGAGACAGGGAGCCGTAGCAGAGGGGTGAAAGACCAGATGCGGCTCCAGAGCCACAGTTTGCTGACCCCTGATCTAGGTAATACTTCAGGCAATGTATGGTGAACTGGCTGAATGGTCTTTGAAAGCAGCCCCATGTAAAAGCAAATTACAATAGTCTGATCATATGACTACAAGGGTTCAAATAACCAAAAGTATATATATTTGTCTGTGAACTTACAGTGTCCCAATGACTCACATCTCAGAAAACACACCTCAGTGTTTTTCCCTTTTCCTTTGTTGTCTCTGTACCAACATTTAGAGTTAAAATTCCTTAGGACAAAGAAATAATTTTCTGCTTTGGGCGTAAATTTCTTAGGTGATCTTGCTAATCAGGGATCAAGTATAATTAGGATGATGTCATGATATGCTTTTCCAATCCATCAGATCTTTAAACTGAAGTCCCATTCCATTCAGTAATAATTGCTCATAGAAAAATATACATAATATTTCAGCTTTGACAACAGGTGAAGGCAAATATGGACAACTAAAAATGAGAACTAAAAATAACTAAGAAATGAAATCATTTTTTCAATACAAAAGGTTTTTGAAATTTAAGAGATGCGATGGTTCAGCGGGTAAGACAGCCGAGCTTGTTAATTGGAAGGTCAGTAGTTCAGAGGTTCGAATCCCTAGTGCCATGTAATGGGGTGAGCTCCCATTCCTTGTCCCAGCTTCTGCCAACCCAGCAGTTTCAACAGCACATAAAAAATGCAAGTAGAAAAAATAGGGACCACCTTTGGTGGGAAGGTAACAGCATTCCATGCACCTTTGGCGTTGAGTCATGCCAGCCACATGACCACAAAGATTTCTTCAGACAGCGCTGGCTCTTCGGCTTTGAAATGGAGAGGAGCACTGACCCCTAGACTCGGAAACAACTAGCACATATGTGCGACGGAAACCTTTACCTAATAAGAAAGTATAGAAGAATGTGATCAGGTTAATTTACTACTTCATACTATAATATAGTATCTATATACCGTACTTATTTTAGGATTGTACTATATCATAGTAAATTAGTTATGAAAGTAAAATTGTTTATATATGTATATTATTTTTCATTTCTTCTCCAGTATTCCCCAGTTCCCCAAATCCAGCTTTTCTCCCGGTAACCACTCAGAATAGTAAACAGTACCACTCAATATATTTGAATTTTCAATGTCCACAGTAATGTCAATTACTCTCATTCTCCCCCCCCCAGTAATTGCCACCCTATTTAGCCATAAAAATGTTGAGGCATAAAACCTAATTTATACTGCATATTCTATATATAGTGGTTTTATTGCAAAAGTGAAATGTTTCTCTAATTTAGATAATAAAACTAGGCTCACTTTGTAAATACTTCCTGTAGTTTATATTTTGGTTTATTATACCTACCATTTTCTTGCTTCTGTGTTTTTTCTGGTGTCCATGAATAAGCAAGAAAAACTCAGTTAGGAAAAAGAAGGAAGAGGAATACTTTTTCCCATGATATTAATATGGGACTCTGAAAATTACTGATACATTTAATACAATGTACCTGAACCACTGTACCTCAAATCCCTAGTGCCGTGTAATGGGGTGAGCTCCCATCACTTGTCCCAGCTTCTGTCAACCTAGCAGTTTCGAAAGCACATAAAAATACAAGCAGAAAAAATAGGGACCACCTTCGGTGGGAAGGTAACAGCGTTCCGTGCACCTTTGGTGCTGGCCACATGACCAAGGAGATGTCTTCGGACAGCACTGGCTCTTCGGCTTTGAAATGGAGATGAGCACCAGCCCCTAGAGTCAGAAATGACTAGTATATATGTGCGAGGGAAACCTTTACCTGAACCACAATATCATATTTTCTTCCTTTCTGCTTTTCTCTTACTGCCATGCCCAAAATTTTGAAGCTTTTGTTTCCATTTTCAGCTTGCCACATCTTGGTAAAATGGTGGCTTGTGTAAGTTTTGCTGTATTGGGACAAACCAAGGTCACTAAATGCAGTTGTTTTAAGTTGCCCATACTTAATGGTTACAATTATTTCTCTTGATAAGCATAACAAGAAGTTTTCTAACTGAGGAAGAGATTGGGGAAAGGAAAACAAATAAGCCATTATCTTCTGTTCATTATTGTACACTAGACTTATGTTTTGAAAAACATAGAAAGCACAGGCTTGTATGTTTGCTTACTATTGGAAATTAGTTCAAGTGTTCCTAATGTTAGCATGATTAGAAAAACTTACATTGCTAATTTCTTTCACCATTAACTAATTAGTTTTTTAATACATAGCATCTGAAATGAAATATCTTTCAGTTAACAATAAACTGTCCAAATTGATGTAACACAGAGATGGATTGGATATAGAATTCAATTAAAAATAAAAGTGAGCCAAATTAATTAACTCTCTAAGTATAGAAAAAAAGAACATACAAATGCATGTCCATACGTGAAGTACATATATTGAGTTTGGGGAGTTAAAGTAGCTTATTTGTAAGAGGTAATTGCAAGCATGTTACAATACAGATGTCTTCATGCTGCATCCAGTTTTCTTACGATCATTGTGGAAACCAGATGCGGAGACAGGTTTGACCTATAACCAAACTTGAGATCCAAATTTCCATTTTAAGCAAGGGAGTTGTTAAGTGAGTCATGCCCAATTTTGCAACCTTTTTTTGCCATGGTTGTTAAGCAAATCACTTGGAGTTCTTAGTAATATGGTTGTTCAGTGAATCTGACTTCCTCCCCATTGACATTCCTTGTCAGACGATAGCTGGGAAGATCGCCAACGTGATCACATGACCCCAGGACATTGCAATCATCATAAATGCATGCCAATTGTCAAGTGCCCAAATTTTCATCGCGTGTTGCAACAGTTGTAAGTGCGACTGTTATAAGTCTTTTTTTTTCAGTGCCATTGTAACTTTGAACAGTCACTAAGCAAATGGTTGTAAGTTGATGATTACCTGTAACTAGAATGACTGGCTCTTCATATGTTAATGGAATGTAAACATTTATATATAGGTCAAAATCCAAAAAAGTGCTCAGGGGAGTCATCTTTGGGTGGTAACACTAAAGTTAAGTATTTTTCTGTCTACAACAGTGTATAACAGAACAGTGAAGATGTGAACAAAAGTTTGTTTCCTTGCTCCATTTCTCTTATCCTGATCTAGAGTCCGCGAGGAGAGGGGCGGTATATAAATCACAACAAATAAATAAATAAATAAATAAGCAATTTATTTGCATAAGGTTAATCACATAGTTAGAGATGAACAAAATTCTATCCAGCTACCTATTCACTGCTTTGTGAAGGGAAAATCATTTTGAATACAGGTATTCCTTATTTAGTGACTGCACCATACATCGACCATTCACAATCCCATAATAAGAACCATCAACTTATTTGTTAAGCGAAGCAGTCACTAAGTGAAACCTCAACTATTCTTTTGACCTTACTTCAGCTTTCTTTGGCTTTACATATTTGCTAAGGTCATAAATGTGAAGATTTGTCAGAAAGTTATTTTGTCATCACCTTTGTAACTCTGAATGGTTGCTAAATGAGGCAGTCACTAACTAAAGATTACCTATAAATTTCATGTCATTTTAACTTTAAAATCCTGATAAAGCATAATAATTATGCTTTTAAATAAAGAATAAAATAAAGAAATTAACTTCATGTTATTGATTTGTAAAGCACTTTCTCAACATCAGACTCAGCAGCCTATGATTGTTTCATTGTATTAGGCTAAAAAATAACTTTGGTAAGTGACAGATACACATTTATAAGTGTTAGACATTTCATTTCTGAAATATAATTGAATATTTTAACACTGCTAATGCCAATGAAACTTGTGAATGATAAGAGACAAATTCTAATTTAGTTCTTTGCAGTGACAAGAAGGCCTTTGAGCTACAAATAATTTCAATATACAAGTAAAACATTTTTGAAAAAATTCTTTCTGCCTATTACTAATTAAATAACATGACAGAGGAACATTTTCCTCCTCTAATTTAACCCCAGAAGGATAAACCAAACAGGCAAACACTTGTCTTGACTAATTTTCTGTCATTAATCTTATTAAATAAGAGCAGGACTGTAAGAATAGCCTCAAACCACTGTAATATACAAGAGTTTTTAATGTATGCTGTGAAAAAAGGAAGGAGAAGCCTAATCAGGTCTTAGAAAGATTTATGAATGCTGTTTTTATTATAATTCTGCATATAGTTGCTCAGTAAAAGTATGCATTGCTTGAAGGGTTGAGATTTACACCGAAAGCAATGAATACATTGTCACAATCATATTAGTCTGTATTGCCTTTCCCTGAAATTATCGTGGGTGTCTTATTCTTCAGAGAAATTTCATTTTTTTTCTGCCGGTGTTTTGAAAAACACAGATTACAAATATTTTAAATAAATAAAGAGTTCTGAAAAAATAACACAAGAAAGAAAAGGCAAGTGTTCGCTTTAAAACTGTTGTGTTGTGCTTTTTCATTTAATTTTTGTTTACATTTTTTGCTACTTGATAACCAGAGTCCTGTGAACAGTATGATAGGTGAATACTTTTTAAAAACTTGCCCCCCAAAAAGCATGGTGAATCAAAGGCAATGTTAACATATAAATAAAATTAACAAAATAAAATTAACAGACAAGCATATCTAAATAGTACTTAAAATGCTAGGAAATATAATTTAAGAGTGCTTGGGAAGCCATTGTATAATAAAGATTAAGGAGCACAGTCAGGCTCTGAGTTGCCCAGATTCAATAAGGAGTTAAATCAAACAAATAAACAGAAGTATTGTGGGGTAGCGACTTGTTGTTCATTGTTATCAACATAGCTACAAGATCTTGAGTTGTACCAGCAACAAAGGCTTTTGGCATGTATGTTGAAGTCCAGCAGAATGATCCTATAGGTTTTTACTAGCTATCATCGTAAGGCTAAAAGACTGAAGATTGACAGTTTGCTGTTTGTTTGCCAACTTCTCATTTTTAATGAAAACATTTTAAATGTAAAAAGACTAGTGAAGAAAGGAGTTTGGTGGGCTCCAGGGGAAGATAAAAGCCCATTGATATAAGACACCTTACTGAAGACTCCAAGTTTTGCCTGTAGACTTGGAAAACAAAGGTTGAAATCAGTGCTGGAGTGGGAAGTAGCTGGCCCTTTACAAAATAAGACAGCCTGATGTACCCAGGGGATTGTCACTTGACCACTGAGGGACAATAAAAAATTCTGTCATAATTTTGGGTGCATTTGCTGAGGGAACTGACTGAATAAGGGGTTACCTCATGCAAAATTGGAGGTTTTATCATTAGAATTGTCTTTGGATTTTTAAATTTATTTTATCTTTTTAAAAAACTGTGCTATCTGTTGAACTGTACCTTCTTTTGGTATCTTTAACAAAGCTGATTTTGTTAAAATCGGGAATTGACCAGAGGCCTTACAATTGGCCTCAGATTATAGGCAAGGCTTTTGTATTTGTTTGTTGCTCTTTGGCCAGAGGCAGGGTGGAGCTATGGTTTCACCTTCAATACTCCGCTGGTTTCCCCGAGAGCTTGTATATTTATTTTATTTATTTGTCGAGTACGTATTAGATAATATATATAAGTATAAGCATGAATTGAATACATAAAATGAATACAATTAAAGGGAACAATAGGACTGGGATGGTAGGCACGCTGGTGCTCTTATGCACCACCTTCTAGTGAAGGCGGGGGATGGATAGGACAGCAAAAAAGGGATCTAATTTCCAAGGTACTGTTCACCTCCAGCCACAGATTACCTCAAAGTTGAAGGACCTCAGAAAAGTGACTGTATTTTTTCTTATTATACCTTGCTTACTTAGTTTCACTCATCATAGCCTTATCAAATGCTACTAGAATTAAAATGAGAATGCTTGCCTAAACACATTCTTCCAGTGTTTTTTACTATATCTTTGCATTTGCTCCTTCCCCCAGCTCACTGGACTCTACAGAAGGGGCAAGTAAACTAAACACTATTAAGCAACTGTTAAGCCCATGGTTTGAAACAATGACATTGGTATTCACTGTTTACCAGTGTTTATTTTCCAACTCAACAATGATTAAAATTAGAAGACTATTAAACATAAACAAATGATAGGAGATTATTGTACTTGGTTCCTAAACAAGGGATAATTCATATTTGATTAAAATCAGTAGCAATATCTCTGCTGATTTAGATTTATGGATTACATGAGAAAATTCATCATGGTTGTTGCTAGGATTTGTTTCCTGAAGTGTTATCATTTTGCTGTTGAGGTTTCTACAGAGGTAACATGAGGGGTTTTGGAAAAAGCTGTTTATTATTATCTTAGTTTGGGGATTTAAAAAAATACTTTCCTGCTACTATTTGTTTACTTCTTATTTAGAAGCTTGTAAATATCGGATAGCCCTAACTTATTTTCAATCAAATATTTGCTTTTAAATAAATAATTCAAATAGCAAAATATACGAAAATAGTTGAAAGACCTTTTTGTTTTTTACAAATGTATGCAAACATACCTTCAGTGTGATCATTGTCTTCTTGAGGGCTGTTCTTGATACTGAAATGTTAGCATGTTTTTAAGACTGGGCTTTTATTTTGATTCTTTCTGACCAGTTAAACATCTCTGAACATTAACAAGGAAGGAAGGAAATTGGCCATTAGAGTTCTTTTTAAAATGAATACATTCATTCTGGGGATGGAAAAACTCATGTAAAACTTTGGGGTGCATATTAATATACTGTTGTGAATGCATTAGACAAGCTCCAGTGAAGTGGCTAATCTGTTTGACAATTAGTGACAAATTCTCTAGCCTAAAAAATTAGTTCCTAAACTAACTATGCAACATTTTACTAGTGTCAAACAATTATTTCTAAGACTTTGGTTTACAAATATTTTCTTGTATTGCTTTTCCATCCAAGACATTATTGCGCACCTTCTATTGAACTAATCTAATAGAATCTAGTCAAGATTTAAAACTGTAGAATGTTTTAAGATCATTAAGCAACACTCATACTGAACCAGCTTTTTTCCTCTAAGATATTGATTGCTATTTTATGATGATCCCTATTTCAAATGTGATAAGAGTAGATGTGCAACAAAACAGAAAATGTGGATCTATTAAGATATGTTTCATTTATTTGAATTGGCACTTGATGTTTTACCATAAAAAATGACTCTGAAATTAAGTAAGAACTGAATTAATGAAAAACACATTATAATAGGTACAGTTATTAAATTATATTTGAATAATAAATCCACAATCAAAGCAATTCAAGAAGCTTAAATTGATTTGACAAAGAGCAGTCTTCAAGTATTATGTTTAGTCTACTTGCAATAAGAAGCAGTCCCACAGGAATTGATGAGATAGTTCTGGACTATGTGTTTTTAAACTTAAAAATCAGTCACATTATACCATATATAAATATCCTCCATCATTCCATTTATCTTATTTTAAACCCTGCTATCAGTGTGAATGCATTCTTTTCTCTAAATGATATTGTTTAGGTGAGTATTTGCTTGTGTGGCTTTTGTTCTGTATTTAAGATTCTGTTATCTTTGACTTGGAACAGGACATTCTATAAAAATAATATGTCTGCTTCATCAATTCAGTCTAAGAAGTAGACAAAAAGACTATTCCATCTCGTCTTCAGCAATTTCATTACTTATGCAATTTAAAATTATATTCAGTTTTACTGAAAATAGTTATAATTTATTATGCTGGTCAATGACCAAAATAAAAAAGACCTGACTCAGCTATAATTTGTTTTAATAAATATGACTTGTAATGCATTCTTGAAAGTAATATCCTATATTTGACCTTAGTAACTAACAGTGAGGGACACAGCGGCTCAGCGGCTAAGGCAGCTGAGTTTGTCAATTGGAAGGTCGGCAGTTCAGCAGTTTGAATCCCTAGTACTGTGTAACGGGGTGAGCTCCCATGACTTCTCCCAGCTTCTGCCAACCTAGCAGTTTTGAAAGCAGGTAAAAAATGCAAATAGAAAAAACAGGGACCACCTTTGGTGGGAAGGCAACAGCGCTCTGTGTGCCTTTGGCATTGAGTCATGCCAGCCACATGATCACGGAGACGTCTTCGGACAGCGCTGGCTCTTCAGCTTTGAAATGGATATGAGCACCGCCCCCTAGAGTCGGAAACGACTAGCACATATGTGCAAGGGAAACCTTTACCTTTTTTACAGGAACTATGTAACAAAATCATCTAAGCTGTTAAGGATGAATGTGAAAGAAGATTGCAAAGGCTCAGGAAACAGAAGAAAGCAAACTGGATATCTGAACAAATTATTGAAACGCTGTAAGGTAAGAGCTTTCAAAATCTAAGATATTGTAGAATAAATTCCAACAACCTCTAGTCTTAGAAGGTGACATTAAATCAAATGGTGATAATGACTCCAGTCATTATCAGGTCAGAAAACTACAGGAAATGGTGGAATATTTATATACATTTGGCCAGCAACAGAAATATTAGTAAAAATTTTAACCAAATAATGCCAACAAGTCTGAAGAATGACACACTTGCCAACAGGTTGGAAGAGATCAGTCTTCCAAATCAGTACCAAAGAAAGGACATTTAATAGAGTATACAAGTTATTATACAATATCTTTAATTTCACAAGCTAGCAAATTCTTAGGATCACCCAACATAGACTGGAGCTCTACTTTGAAAAGGAGATGGCAGATGTTCAAGAAGCCACAGTCCAGCAGTGAAATAGAATGGCTTTGGGGCAGTAAAGAGCTATGCCAGCAGATTTTATTTTATTTTTTTTTAAAAAAAGGATGCTTGGTGGAATTCTGAAGTGAAAGAGGCCATGAATTCAAAAGAAATGAATACAAATGTAGCATACAAAATTGCAAAATTTGGGATGAAGAAATATATTGCATGATGTCCATGAAAAGGAAAAGTAGTTTTTGATGGAAATAAAAAACTATTTTGGATATGGGTGAAGACACCCAAATAAAGTGTCTCCAGCCTGGGTTAATAAAAATAAAAGTGATTAATAGATTTTGGATGAAGTTGAAGTGATGAAATACTAGAAGGAGCATTTTAAAGATTTGTGCAGAGGTTACAGTGATATACTGAAGAATAAAATGGAAATGAAAGCTATTAAGGTTAGTGTCCAAGAAAAATATATATGAAAAAAGTCATAAATGCTGTAAGAATATTGCAAAGTCTAAAGGCTACAGGTGTTGACATTGTAACTGAAGAAAGATTAAATAATTCTGCTGACCTTATGATATGGAAGTGAGGATTGGATATTTCCATTGAAACATGAAGCTAAGCTCAATGCAGTGAGGATGAGTTAAGGAATAATATAGCAATGTTTCTTGTTTATGTAGCAAAACAAGAAGATGTATCATGAAAAATAAATGTATTGAAAAGAAAAGAAAGTAATCCGTTGGAAAGTATAAATGAAAATCAAATTGCGAAACAAAGATATGAAGGAAAAGCATATTATCTGATAGAGGGGAAGACAATGCAAACCGAGCAGAAGATGAGAAAGGTGAGAAATTTAAACAAAAAAACAAAACCCTCCAACCACAATATACACTATGATGCAGAAGGCAAGTGAACTTTCTTGGGTTCTGAAGAACTGAACTGAAGAAGTTTTTTATAGGAGAAGTGAAACATTTTCAAGAAAAAAAGAACAATAAAGTTCAGTTGCCTTTTGAACAGCACCTTTGGGACAATCATGACCTGGATGATTAAGAATCCTGTAGGTAGACATTATGATGCATAGAATAGACAGGGCTGAAGCAAAGACCTTATTTCCTCTAGTTTACTACTTTTTATTTTTTTGTTTTGTATAACATTGTTTACCTTGAATGGGATGGCATAATGGCTATGTATACAAATGTAATTTTTAATTACATATATATATATATTGTTTAATTGTTTTCTGCTGATATTTTTTAAAATTAAGGGAGGCCAGTATAGATCTATTTCGAGCTTATTAGCTCTCATCAGCTGGTCATACCCATTCTGGGATTTGAACCATAATTGGGCAACCAAGTTACCCTACAATTACCATGAGCACATATATATTTACATATATTTCTTTTAAAATCCTTGTCTTACTTCTAGGGCAAAACAAAAATCGCTCTTGCAGATATGATTCTAACAGGAGCTTTAAAATGACAGCTAGGGTATGCTTTGCATCAGAACTCTACAGAGTTGGAATTTAATTTTTGTTTACCGTGTGCAATGCTGACAGAGAGTGCTTGGATGAAAATACCTGCTTAACAAAAAAAACTTTCTTTGTAGATTTGTTGTACTGCACAAGAGAATACGTTTTTGGCAAGTGGTTGCTATGCAGTCTTTCTGCTACCAATCTGATACTTTCTCCCACAACTTCAAAACTCTGCCTTACTGAGGACAAAGAGCACAATAAAAGGAAAGACTTACCCCTGTGCTTCTTTCTGTCCAGATGTTTACAAAGCATTTATTATAGTTATTACAAATTGCACTATGATCCTAAAGTGAAGCTAGGCAGTAAATAAGGCTATTAATCTTATCCCCCTTTTGTTATACAGTAGAGAGGGAAGGCATTTGAAGAATGTTCTGAAAGTTAGGATAATATCAGAAAACACACACACACACACATACACAGAGTCTGTTTGTCCATCCATCCATCATCCATCATCTATCTATCTGTCTGTCTGTCTGTCTGTCTGGAATCCACACTGTGTATCTTACATTAATACAATCAAACTTGTAAAGAAATATTTCACAAGAAGAGTCCTCCACTCCTCTGCTCACAACAAAATACCTTA